>PYAF01002329.1:1265277-1303551 GCA_007407185.1 Glycine tomentella | reverse complement strand
TGATGTAATGCATGAATGATTATTAATGAAAAACATATAGAAACTTGGATCAACAGAAGGCTTCTTTTCCTTTTACATTGAATCATAAATTTGATCTTCAAGCCTTCAAACCTTCAAACATGTTGAAAGCCAAAACTATTCCAAGTTCTTTAATCTTTAAAAAGCTCCCCCTTAGTTCAGCATTTCTTCAAATCAACACGGATCGGTTCGGATCGATTCGAGTTCATGGGTGACCCGTACCCGCAAACACCCCTAATAGAATGTGTGCGAGGAATATTTTTGTATTATTTTTCTTTTAAATTATATTTTAAAGATAATAAAATGTTAAAAATTATTGATAAGTAAATATAAGGTAACATGAACATAATATATCTAATTGTACATCGCATATATGTTTATGGGTAAAGTGACACAACCCCTTATACTAATAACATCAAAACTCAATAAGTTGGTTATATTTTAACAACACTAATTTTTGGTAATTTTGTGGTAGAACATTCTGTTCCACCATCTTCGTACAGGCAAGTGATTTCTATATCATTAATTGACCTTTTTCCATTTGCCTTGCTTGAAGAAATGTAAACCTCGTTCAAACGTTTTTACATACAAATGTTTCTTTTTTATAGGATGATATGTTAATTTTTAAAATAATTATCTTAAAATAATTTAAATGGTAATTTGTGATTGGATGATAGTGTAAAATTTTAAACTATTAATGTATAAACTTTTTCTATAAAATGACATATTAAACATATTTATTTATTTTTTATTTTTATTTTATAAAATAAATATCGATCTAGTACAGTACACCAACTAAAACACTGTTTACGTCGTGAAGGATATTATTAATAATTTTAGGATTAGACAAACATTTGGTTTCACAGTGTCAATAGATTTACATGGGACTAAAATGGACCAAATATCATCACACTTTGTAAAACTCAGATTTATTATATGCAGTACAGATCTTTATTATTATGAAAGATACATTAAAAAATAAAACTAAAAGTTACTGAGAAATTACAGTACAAATTACATTAACCCATTGGTAGCTTAGGCATAATTGTACCTTCTTGGATACCCAATTCTGCATATTGCAGGTATTCAAGGAAAATATATAAAACAAATAAAAAGTTATATATTGCTATTTTTTTACAAATTAGAATCACCAAGCAATATATGATTTAGTCTATCTAAATATAATTACAATTAACATCTAGACTAATAAATTTGACCCACTAAACAAATTAGTAGTCATCATCCTGGCCATTGTTAAGGTCAAGTTCTCTTGTGGCTCTAAGTGCAACATGGACATGAACATTTGTAGTTGAATGAGATTATAATTGTCCTCCCTATAATTATTCAAGGTCGACCATAGAGATAGATAAGAAATATCAATAACAATAATTGATCAACTCCAATTTTAGTCCTCTGATGCATTTGGTTTGGATGAGAAATTGAGAACTATATGCATCCAACGGATTTGTGATCAATCCTCTCTCAAAGAAAAAACAGAAAGGTAGAAAAAAAAATAGAGCAAAATTGTAGAATGAAAAAGAGAAAAATGAAGAACTCTAGGTATGTCCGTATGTGGAGAGAATATAAACTGCGGTTCTTTTTCCCTTGGGTGAGTGAAGGAACGTTTTAGATGGTGTGTTTCTTTATGTGCCAAATGTTTTATGATCACTTAGTGTCTGATCATTTTTCATACAAAATAAAATCCCCATAAACTGATACACGAAAAAACACCTATGCAATAATGATTGATATGGCTTCTCATACATGTTAACATTGGTGATTATTCAAAATTTGAAAATTATTAGAGATTAAATATCCCATAAATTTCTAAAGAACAACTACCCAGACATTAATGATAATTAATCATCAGAAATTCTAAAACAAATTGACATAACTATTATTATTATTATTATTATTATTATCATTATAAATATTTTATTATTATTATTATTATTAACAATTTTAATAATTACGAATAGAAAAAATGGAGAAGCGACATGAGAGAGGTGGCGAGCGAGAGGGTGTTTGTGGGGACGATTGAGGGAATGGGTGGATTAAGGTTAGTCAATGGAGGAGTTTTGATCGAAAAAGGTTTTGAGGGAGTTGTCAGGGAGAATAGAAGGGAGTGTTTCATTCTATTTTACAAATATCCCTAAAGACATTAGAGTTTTTGATTTGAGATATGAGTTTGAGGGATGCGGAAGAGTGGTGGATGTCTTCATGTCGGAAAAGAAAATTAAGGAAGGCAGAAATTTTGGTTTTGTTAGGTTTGTAGGAGTGATTTCGATAAAGTGATGGAGGAAAAATTGAATAACGTATGATTTGGATCTCTTAGATCACGTGCACATTATTTCATCTTATTGTATGAGTGTTTATCTCCTACTATCAACTCTCGAGGATGAAAAAATTGATGAACTCTTTTTGGTGGGATTCAAAAATCTGGCTCAACAAAAGGCATCAATTGGCTCAACTGGGAAAAGTTATGAATGACGAAGGAGTTTGGTGACTTAAGATTTAGACATCATCATGGCTTTAACATTGTCATGCTAGGGTAGTAAGGCTAGAAATTTTCAACCAACAATGATGTTATAGTGATGAAGGTGTTTAAAGCTAAATATTTCTCCAATGAAGATTTTCTGGATGCCCTTCTACGACACCATCCAAACACTTCACAAAATTTGGTAAAGGAAGGCATGAGATGGAGACTAGGAAATGGCCACTCAATCAACATTTGGAAGCAACCTTGGCTTCAAAAACAAGATAAGTGTTATGTTTCATCTTCACCTCCTCTTGGTCTTGAACATATGACTATTAACTCTCTCATATATGTTGAGCAAAACTATTGGATACTAGACAATGCTCAACAAATTCTTAACAATGATGATTTGCAAGATATTCAGATGATGCCCTTGATCAACACACATAAGAATGACCTCCCCATATGGAAAACTAGTGCAACCAGAATCTAGACTGTTAGATCCGTCTACCACATTTTGATGAAGAAAATGATATGTAATGATGCTCTCAAAGTCAAAGGAAATTGGAACGCACTTTGGAAATTATAAATTCCACCTATAGTAAAGCATTTTCTCTGGCACATTCTTTGTGGCTACCTCCCTACACAAACACGTCTTCCACAAAAGGGAGTTCCTTGCCCTAACTTGTGTGCATATTGTGAGAGCAACCTAGAGAACGAGTCAAGGGTGAATCCACGTTGGGGCAAATGTCCGCACATGCGGACATAAAAAAAGGGCTAAACCCGTGTTGTCAAATCGTATGTTGATTGTTTGACAGCCTGAAGACCAAATTTGCAAGACTGCAAATCAGCACCTAACAACTACAAATATCATAAAAATAAATGGCAAATGTCCACACACTTCGTACGTTTCACTTCATTTGCGGAGAGACTTGTTGCTTTTGCATGTATTGGAGGAATATTTTTCTTAGGAAGGTATTTTTTCGCTTGTAGGCTTTTTCTTTGTTTCTTAATGTAAGTTATAATGAGTCTTGTCCTAATTTCTGGGTGACCTTTTTTTAATTGGGGTTTTCTTTCAAGTTATGTGACATATTTTGGCTTAAAAAGAAAGGATTGATGTCAGGTTTGACATTCTCAAACGAGTTAATATCTAGAGATGAAGGTCTTTACTGTGATTTTGCTCGCCTTCTATACAAGTAATGTTGACTTTTTTATTCACCATTATAAATAGAATGATGATGTATGAATGTACTGGAGTATATTCTCATATTTGTTTTGGAGGATTGATAAAATTTGGGGGCTAAATGATTGGTCAAACTATTATTTGCATCTTATTACAAAAAACAACTACATTTTGAGCAGGTTCCTAACCTTGTACATAAAGCGTTGATTTAAATTTTCTTTACAAAAGAAATTTTCAGGGCGCTGCCCCGAACCCCCGCCACTAAGTGTGCGGACATAAATAAATATTTCTGGATCCGCCACTAAAACAAGTAACATGTTCTTTTTTCAATTGTGATAAAGTAAAAAGCGTGTGATATACAGTAGGCCTCTGGACACAAAATTAGCTACCACATGCAAAGTGCAGAATCAACCAAGGACCTCATATTTCTTCTTCTTAAGACTCTACCTATGGATTTCCAAAAAACATTTGCAATCACTCTTTGGTACATTTGGAAACGTAGAAACGCATAATTTGGGAAGATAAAACCCACCTCCAAAAGTTTCCATTTCACACAACATGCAATTTCTCTTTGAGTGGTCTAAAGCAAGGGAATTCTCAAATATCACCCATGAGCCAACACAACTCACTCACAAGATGGAATAAACCAGCTGGTGGATTTATAAAAGTAAACGTGGATGTTGCAATCTTCAGTTACCAAATGCTTTATGGTATAGGATTGATCGTGTGAGATGAGGAATCTAATTTCAAAAGAGCCAAAACACTTCACAAAACTAGGAAACTCAATCCTAAATAGGCAGAAGCCTGGGCACTTCTTGAAGCTATTAAATGAGTGCTTGATTCTCAGTTTCATGATTTTATCTTTGAAGTGGATTGTGAAAGTGTTTTTTTATGGTTTAAGCTTGAACATCAAGGGATTGACAAAATTCCATTATCTTACAGCAAGGTGTAATTCTCTTTTATACAATTTTCTAACTCCAGGGTAAGTTTAATAAGGAGGCTAGCCAACCAAATTACACACTCTCTAGCTAGGGCTTTTAGGTTTCATGCTAGCAACCAAGAATTTGAGCGTATATCCAATTGTATTTATGCTATTGTCTTGAATGAAATGTAATAAGTTTTTTCCCTTAAACAAATTGTAGTAAAAAGAGGTGTAAATACAAAAAAAGGAAAAACATAAAAAAAAAGTTATATACAGAAAGAAAAACATAAAAATGAAAGAAAGAAATATAAAAAACATAAAATGAAAAATAAACATAAAACAAATAAACTACTACTATAAAAGAAGAGAAAAAAGTTTGAGAGAGAAAAAAAAAACTTTCTAAAATGCTTTCACTTGTCTCCTAGGGGTTACTTTTCTTATAGTTATGTAGTTATATTGATTGATTACTGGATGGCAACTCAAAGTTTATGAATCATCTTAACATTAGTAAATTAGAGGATTGCACTAAATTGAGATGGTATGTGTTGTTAGCAGTTGGTACTATGTTTTCATGCTAGGGAAGAATGGAAGAAAGAATTTTTATTTTTTTTTATTTTTTTATCTTATAGGTGTTTCTCTTATTTGGTAGTGCTACTACGTTTTCATGCTCTGCTGCAAATTTGATCCATTGTAATATTGGGCCTCTTATTAATATCTTTGAATCATCATGTTGGGGAATTGCTTTACTCACTCCTCAGTTGCTATTCTCATCCTTGTGTTTAAAAAACTTATTTATTCCCAAAATATATTTTTGTTATAATAAAATGGAGTGAAAAAAGTATAGGAAAAATATGATTATGCAATATAAAATATAAAAAAATCAATATTATTAAAACAATATTGTTTAATAATATTCCATTAATTTTTTTAGTAGATTAATTTAAATTTTTTGGTTTGTGAAAGTTATTTTTAGTAAATATGAATATTAAAATTAAATTGAAATTTCAATAATCATGTCAAAACTTTTAAAAAAAACTATATACACAAAACATTAAAAAAATTATAAAAATATAAATTAAGAAAAATTATTTTTTAATACACATTAACTAAAAAATCCATATTAATAAAAAATATAAAAAAACTTCAAAATTTAAATTAGCAAAAACATATAAACTAAAAAAAATTAATTTTATAACATAAAAATCTAAATAACTTACACAATAAATACATATAATATTTCACACAATTTTAAAACAATTTAAATTGAAATACATCTACACAAAACTTCAATAAAATTTAAAGTTAAAAAAAGAAGAAAAACATGAAGTATTATGTGGGGGTGTGAAGCAAAAATGGAGAAAGAGAGAGAAAAAGACTACCAGCAAAGAAGGACTGAAGGAGTAAAGTTGTCAAATGAGTCAATTCGACCTACCCGAATAACTTTTAGACTTCTATATTTTGGATCTATCTTGGCCCTATATCAGGCCACATGCTGGGCCAAATTGTCTTGAATTTAAAATGAAAAAAAGGAGTTACTATTGACCCCCACCTTAGTGTTAAAATACCCTTGTGTCCACAACTTCAAATTTCTCCACCCTTCCTTCTTCCCTACGTACCCAGCTTCTTCGCCTCCCTTCTCCTTGACTCCCCCCATTTGCACCATCCCTCGTCCTTCTCCCAATCTTTACCTTCCCTTCTCCTTCCATTCTTGTCGCCCAACACCCTCACCCAAAACCCTCCCTTCATCTTCCCTTCTCCTTTGATTTCGTTGTGTGTTTTGATGTATATTATTTTTTTTGGACTATTGTAATGTGTTTTATTTTATTTTCTTAGTTAAATAAAATTGTTAAATATAATTATTTATTAGAAGGATTGTTGACTTATTTTTTCATTTTATTTTAGACTTGTGATGGCTTATACGAAGTAGACATCGTACCTTGCTAGATACGATCCTCCCCCCCCCCCCAATGAAGGCCCTCGCATGAAGGGGAAAATGCAAACGAGAGACATCCTAAAGTGACGTGCAGGCACCGTGATGACGAGCGGTGATAGCAACAACAGAGGCAAAGCCATAACCAACTGCTAATAAGATAATTGGACCTCTATTTGGAGGAGGTCCAATTGATTTTTCACTTATTCAATCGAACAGGACCATTATGTTGGTCATGTTTGGATTCGTCATGAGTGATAACAGTTGAAGTCTTTCAAACATGGTGCCCAAGTGCTACCGTAACCTATTCATCCGCAAGTTAGGGCTTATATGGACCTTCGAGGTTATCAACTCTTGGTGTGCATATTAGAAAAAAGTAGTGTTCAATCAATATGTATCATAAAACGCAATGCTCAGTCAATTATTGCAGTGTTCAGTCAATAAAAAACACTAAATGCATTTTTTTCATTTTTTAAAAAAATAGTACAATGGAATCATGATTCCATTGTTTTTTTTGTCACCCTAAATAGTGTAACGATTCGTGATTTCGTTGTGTTGAGGTGTGCAAAAATGCACATGGAATCATGATTTCGTTATGCATGATATACAACATAATCATGATTATGTGGGAATGGTGTTTTGGGAATAAAAAAGGGTCAAGCCCTTGGTAGGGGACCAATAGCAACTCTAAAAAATATATATATCCAAAAGCCTATGTACCCAATTTGGAGTTACTATTGCTAGCTAGTCCACTAGAGTTACTTTTTTTTTTTGTTTGGTTCTCAAACTTTGGCCCAATACTAAGTATGTCTAGTCCTTTATGAATGATCGATTCTATGCAACCCTATTTGTAAAAGCTTAGGTATTATGCAAATAGAGTGCCACTAATATGTTGTGGCACTTGAAGAGAAAGATGGCAGTGAGCTTTTGCGTGGAGAGAAAGAACTCAAGGAAAGAAGAGGAAGTAGAGTTGCAGTTGCGTGGAGAGAGCACACTGTGTAATTTTTATTTATTTATTATAATATTAGTCATTGGACTAGCATGTGGCTTGTTGGGTTAGCCTGGCCTAAGGCCATTTGGCTTGTCGGGCCCAAAAAATCCAGGCATTTGAATCTTGCATCTTCTAACTTGTATTTTGCACCTCCAATTTTATGTGTGTAGACAAAAATAGCCCTTTCACCAGGAACACCCATTTTGGAAGGTAATTTTTACCTTCTATAATAGATATTCCATAATAGAAATAAGTATTCCAAAACTATTCTGGAAAAGCTATTCCAAAAAGTAAAAAGTTATCTTCCAGAATGACCATTCTGGAATAAAGTGCTTCAAAATATTATGGAACGACTATTTCAAAACTTATACTGGGTTCCAGATTGTCCTTTCCGTAAGCCAAAAATTCACTTCCATAATGGATGTTTGAGAATGGCCATTCTAGAATAGTTGTTCCATAACAAATGCTTACCACCCCAGAAACCTGAAACCCATCCAAACCCAAAGATGGAACAAAGGAAGGAGGGGGAAGGTAGTGGCAGGCATCATGAGAAGGGTGCGGTGGAGGACGAGGTCGTTGTCTTTGTGAGTATTAGGGTTGTAATTAGTCTAAGGGAGGTGTTAGGGTATTCTAGTCTTTTCAAACATTTCTGGGAGGTGCAGAATACATTATGGGAAGTGTAGGATACAATGTGGGTTTTATTCAGGCCAATTTTTTTTATAGCTTAGCCTAACCTTATTTGCAGGCTGGCCAGGCCAACCTATCAGGGCAGGCTCAAATTGACAGCTCTTAGGAGAAGGAGTGGATGGATGTGTAGGGAAATGTTGACATGGGTAGGGAGGTCTTTTCGTAGGGATTTAAAAAAGTAGGAGGTAAGAATAACAACTGGGGTTGAGAATAGCAATCCCCTCTCTTCAGACTTCCATCGTGCTAGATTTGAGACATGACTTCCATCCATCGTTTGTGTGTTTACGTCTTAATCCATCAATTAGTGATTCATTATGATATTTGTTTTGTTTTTAATGTTCAACTTCTTTATGGATTTTCAGGATCTATGTTTAAATCTGCAAGGTTTATCTCTTGTTCACGTTTCCAATTCACCAACGAGGGTGGACTTCGTGAGAATCTATTGATTTTAAAAAAGGAAATAATGAGGGTTCAAGTGAAATAATTAAAAATGACATGCAAATGAAAAACGTTAATTACTTGTGATTTCATCTTTGTTCATGCTTCAATTCCATTGATGAGTGACATGTGTGCCTGTGAGAAAAATAATAACTTTTTTCTGTGGCATGTGGTCTCTTTTCCCCCCTTTTATTTGCCTTGGGTACCTCTAGGACTAGAAATGAGTCAATCTCAACTCGATTTAGCTAGTGAATATTTAGCTCAACTTAAAATTTGACTCGAGTCTAACATGAACCTCTTTTTTTGCAGCTCAAACTTGATTTGATTCAAGCTCACGAACAACTGTGTTCAACTTGTTAGCTCGAATCACATGAACCAAGAGTAAATTTTTTTAAATTATATACATTTCAAATTTTCATTTTATTAGTAGATTTTAGAAAAAAAAAATTTAAAAGGCATAGATGAACTTATTCTACTTAGCTTTGTAGGACAACAAGTATAACAAAAAAACTATCTCACTTTGCATATATAAAATAATAGAAAACCTAATCAATTACACACACACACACACACACACACACACACACACACACACACACACACACATATATCGAACCGATTCATGAATCAAAGCCGAGTCAAATTATTCAAACTCAAGTTTAGCTTATTTCGTTCATAAACCAAATTCAACGGAGTTAGTTTGGTTCATTATCACCCTTAGGTATATATATTAAGGATCATTATTTGTCTATTAATTTAGTTTGTTAAGACCAACGTGGACTTCCCTTGAGTATTATTTCGAAAAGCTTCTCTAGGCCTCTACAGGTTATCTACCCAAGTATTATTTCTAAAAGCTTCTTCAGGCTTTAAACCCTCAGTAGCACATGTTACTAGACTCACACGACAACTTATTGTGCTCACACGCAAATTTTAGAAGCAATAATCTCATATTACTCTTCTAAGGTTCCTTATCCTAAGCAAGTTCTATTTAGGGACAAGTACCTATACGTCTTTTAGGGAAAATTGATCAGTAAGATCCTCTTGAGAAGATGTTTACAAAATCTTTATGGCTAGATAGAATGGTTATAAAGTTCAAGAGTCTATATCCATATTCCGGTAAGTTCATTTTGCCTCTCTTATTCGAATTGTTAACGTTTGAATTTCAAGTATGCAAGGAAAAAATAGAAAAGAATAGAAGAAATTAGTATTCAAAGTCGTTATTGTACAAGCTATGGAGGAAAAGCACAAGCGTTTGTTTGTACTTTTATCTCCAATCTCTTTCTTTATCTCTCCTCAAGAAAGTGACACTTTGCACAAGCTGACAGCTGTAAGACAACAATCATTTCAAGGGAGACTCTAATTTCGTAACGTATTTTTTCACTAAAGTCTATAAAAGGTTACTCAAAGCACTGCAATGAACACTCGAAAATGAAGAGAAAAATGGACAAGTGAAATATTGAAGTGTTGGAATTCTTTCAATTCATTGGACGACATAATTTATGCTTAAATTCTTATTCTTTGCTTAACTAAATTATTTGATTGTATTCACACCTAAGTGCTTATCCACATACTTGGGCATTCTTAGATTCAGGAAAGTCTAAGGGAGGGTGTCAAAAGTGGCTTAGAGAATACTGCAATAGCCAAGAGTGACAGGAGAAAATAATTGTTTGTAATCAGGTTTTGATTAGTAGAACCCTTTACAGGATTGTGAAGGAGAATTGGACGTAGCGCACGTTGAGTGAACCAGTATAAACTTAAGTATTTCTACTTCACTTTTTAAGCTATTCAACTTGTATTCTCTAGTGTGTTTTGCATTTAGAAAACATTTGTGAAAATATCTTTTTACAAAGTTGGATGATAGTCTAAACTTGTTTTTAACAAAATTATTTTTGTTCATTGGACGATACATTTGATACTTTGTTCTTGACATATTTGTTTGAGAAAAACATATCCTTTGCAAAAAGTTTTCATATTTATCTAACACATTATTCAACCCTCTTCTAGTGTGATATATGTTATTTCATTAGTAATAGATAATGATGATAATAATAATAATATATCAAACAATGTTTACATGTATATCATTTGACTAAGACTTTATCAAAGATGTTTCCTAATTTATGAAGTGTACTTAATCTTATTGATGAACTTATATAACTTTTTTTTTTATAAAACAATGTTTTAAATACCAAGACCATGCACTTTAGAGAACAAACATAGACAATCTGAATCCACGCAAGATAAATTTACTTACATAGGAAAAGCAAGATTCACTCTATTTATTTGCTTTTTATATTATAAAGGAATAATAAACAAGGTAGGTAGGATCCACTCACCTATATATATATATATATATATATATATATATATATATATATTACACTGGACAAACATATACAATTTTTATTTGGTAAATTCTTGAGCTAGATGTGGAACTTTTTCCTATTTTAGTGCAATGCAAACTAGTAGGCCTACATATTATACTTGTTTACCCAAAACCATATGCTATTTCATTAAGGGGAATTTTCTAATTATCAAAATGATTTTCCTTCAATGATTTCCTATTTCCAATTCCAGCAGTAGCAAATTTTCATTTTTATCAAATTATTAATTTTTAGTTATTTAATACATTTTGTAACAAAATGGTTTTCTTATTTAAGGAAAAAATCATATATGCCCGATTCACTCATGAGATATGCTATTTTTTTTAGAAGATGGCATATTGTTAGGCAAGAGGAATCATCTACTGTAGCTAAGTCGTGGTTAGTGTACAGTAGGAACAATAAGATGAGAAGGAGTGATAGTTAGGTTGTTAGGGGTTAGTTAAAATTTGTCAGCTAGGTAGTTGGGAGTTAGTTAGAATCTGTCAGTTGTCAATAGCTGGCAGGTTAGTGTCGCAACGTAGCTGTCACAATGGGACAACGATAAAAAAAAAGATAAAGAAAGGGTTTTCCTAAAAAGGAAAAGCTAGGGCGAGTCGCCACCAACGATTATGTAAGAAAAATGTAGAAAAAACCAAAAAGATAAGGAATAGTCTACGATTTGAGAGAAAAAGAGTTTGGGAGTCGTTTACGCACGAGGAAGGTGTTAGCACCCTACACGTTCGTCATGAAATATGCTAAAAATAAAGTGACTTTTTAATTATTTGTTTTCCCTTAAGAACATGACTTATGTTTGTTATATTTTGTTTATTCAAAAAAAGAAAGCAAATTTTTATTTTTTAGAAAATAGAGGATTTTATATTTTTTTAGTTTTTTAGGTCGACAAGGGGTTTACCCTCGCTTCTACGTATCCCAAAGTGCAATGAGAAAATCAGACTTACGTAGTTCTTTGTTAGAAAATAGCTTGTGTGTGTTGGGTTGACTTTATCTATTTCAAAAGATTTATTTTAATTGTATGCAAAAGAGTCATTAAGGCATTGGACCTTGAAACAACGTTGAATTTTAAGAAAAAAGCGGAGAGAACCGCTTAAGGCATTGAACCTTAAAGTGATCTCGAGTAATATGTAATTTTTTATGGGAAAAAAGGAAAATTGAGTGAGTGTGTATTTGAGTAATTTTTTAGATTTTCTTTTTTTGAAAATGATCTTGGATTAGTGGTAAACTCTGTAAAGTCAAGCAAGTCGGAGACCCAACATGACATTCACAAAATTTATCCACATGTTATTGAAACACGACCAAGCAAGTCGGATACCCAGCATGGAGTGTGAGGAACATAAGCGTGTACCAAAGAAAACTAAAGTGGAATTGCAAAAATATATGAATAACTGACATAACATTAGGTAATCACATAAATCAAATGGTAATATAAAGGGAAAGAATAGAAGTTGAGAGTACATTTAGTAATTGAGAGTGCATACATGAAGAAAGGGAATGCAGTTAGCGATGCTTATTTTATGTTAAAACGGGTCTGGCTCAACAGGTAAGGGGGTGGATCAAGTTATTATAGGAGTAATTCTAATATAGTTCTTTTACATAAACTCTAAGAGAGTTATTTACCATTCTTATCTTTTATTTTCTTGAAATCTAATGATTCTAATGAGTAATTAATATTAACCATTAGATTTCAAAGAAATAAATGATGAGATTCAGAGTAACTTAATCCCTCACCTTATATGATTGATATTATAAATTTAGCACTCTTAGGTAGTGACACAATTATAAGTGTTCATCGACAAAGAAGTTACAGAGAAGCACATTTAAATAACACCTAAGGTAACCCAAAAGGTTAGCATAACAGTATAAGACTCTATTGCGTTCACATGAGTCAAATGATCAATTTAGTAAAAGAATTCGTGTTCAATTTCTATTGTGTCCAAAATTTCCTTGGGCCAACGACATACACAAACTGCGACGAGATTAGTCTTTGACCCAATAGGTTGAGGAGCACTCATGGTCTCTGACCTAGGACAAAAAAAACAAGTTTCACTAATTTTCAACAAAGTTACAAGTATTGTGCACTACCATACAAAGATTTATACTTGTTCATCTCTACCACTGAGACTATGTACAGTTTTGACAACCTACCAAGTTCAACTAACTTCACAAAGTTACAAGTGTTGTTCACTACCACTTTTGGCTCTTACAACCCACGCTTATCACAAAGCTCAAAAACCTAGTATTTTTTGTTCTACCAAGCCACTACTGGCTCTGCACAAATCTGAAGATTTAATGTTGATTGTTTGCACATAGATTAATTCTTTAATGTCTTATAGATGGATATACAACTTAAGAACTTAGTCTTTTCTCTTAGAATAATCAAAGTGATTTGAGAGCTTTACAACTTTACAAAATATATAGGAAGAGCTTGAGAAGAGGGAACTTGAGATTTCAAAAATTTGCACATAGGTTCATCACATCAACTATTCAAAGTTTTTCGTATTTATAGGTCTTCTTAACCAAAGTGTATGTTATCTTTAAACAGTAGAATTTCTTCACTGGAAGCTTGTATCTGAAGAAGTATCCATTGGATAATGCACGTCCTCTCCATACTGAGAAACCACTCTTTAGCTTTCTTGAAGAATACTTAACAAAAAATCACATGCTTTTGGGTACAGTAGGTATGTTATAGTAAGGCTTGGCTTTTGAGAATATTTGATTTGAAAGCGCTAAAAGTTCTTTATGCTTCTTAGGATTTTGACAGATCCTAGAAGAATGTTTCTAAGATAGTTCTTGCAAAACGAATCTTAGGCACAGAATATTAAATGAAGTTTAAATGCTACATTAGATTATAACATTTATTTGTTTTCACTTGAAACTTCAAACGTAGATACAATATTTTCGTCTGAGTTACACATAAGACATAACTTTTAACCTTTATATTTATTTGCATCTAATTAAAATCATTGAGAGTTCTAATTCATCTTATGACTTAACATTATTCATCACACCGCCTCACAAAAGAGGACATCCTCATGCCTATGATATTGATGTCAATATTAGTGCTTACAACCAATATGAGCCATTATCATTTAGAAAAAGACAAGAGTATCTCCAACCATTATTAGGATGCTTCCCCAATCTATGCCTTTCCTTTTTGACACTTTTCAACCATTATTGAAAGAATGAATATCTAAAACTTGCATTTTTTTTTCAAACTTGGGACTAGTTTGTAACGTAATACTTCCTTCGTTTTTGTTTCTTTTTAATTGTCAAATTTGAAAAAAAATTGTTTCTATTTATTTGTTATTTGCAAAGTTCAATATTACATTAATTACTATTTTATCAATTCTTTACTTCTCTTGTAATCTTTAATTAATTTATACATGTATTTATTGTGAAGTTAAAAAAGAAACAAATTATTTTATTTAAATCTAGAATTTTTTATTGTATTTCTTGATTTTCTACATAATAATTTTAAAGAAAAATAAAAAATAATCATATATGACTAAATTAAGTAATATCAACAATAGGGACCAAATCATTAATATTCATCTAGTACCATAAGCACCATGTGTCATGTCAACACCACGTGTCTACCATGTCAACATCGCCAACTATGTCATTAACAATGTTAACATCATGGATCAAATCTTAACTTTTATGTAAGTGTAGAAACTAAATTAAAACATGACTAGAGGCACCATGTCATTAATAATGTTAAAATGGACCAAATCGTAACTTTTATGGTGGTTTCTCAGTATAATTTGATAATTTAAGTATCTTACATTTCAAATTGAAATCTTAGATCACTTTTTGATGAATCTTATAATGCCACATAGGATTGAAGATCTCTACCATTTTTTTCTTTAGTGGTAGATCTCATTTTGAGATATTAGGAAAAGATCAAAAAATTATTATTTTTTGAATAATGTGCAGATCTCCAGGGTTCTTCTACAATAACTCATTCTTCATATTGGAGATTTCTTCACCTCCTTTATTGGGAGATCTAGTAAAAATCAGATCTTGAACTCAAGATATAGTACTAAAGACGCTTAGTGTACAAACAAAAACTTAAAACTTTTTTTTCAAGGAAGTAAAACTTAAAATTTAATAAAGTACAAGGATCAAATGAACAGCTAAACCTTATTTTTATTTGCAACTATATATATTGCATCATTACTACTCTCAATAAGTAAAATGAGTTATAATAAATATTAGATATTTTTCAAGAAAACACATGACTTTCCCTGAAAAAAAGCACATGATTAATATATTGTTAACATTTCTCATAATGAAACCCACGAGTTAATTAACCAGTGAAATAATATAAAAGTTTGACTTAGGTTATGTTAAGCAAAATTAATTAAAAATTATCTGAAAATTTAAAAATTATCTAATTAAATTATAAATGTTCAATAAAATTAGTCATTGAAGTAATTGAAAAGTATAAAATAATTGAAAAATAATAAATTCATAATTTATTTAAAAAATACAAACAAAAAATTTGATAAATATATTAAAAATAAAAACTAAAAAATATATTAAAAAATATAAAAATTACTAAAAATTATTTAAAAATATTATTTATCAAATAATCAAATAAATTTTCACTAATTAAAAATTAAAAATTAACAAAAATATTTCCCAAATATAATCTTAAGCTCATATAACAAATTTCCAGGTTTCCAATCCATTATTGTGTGAAACCTAACTGATTTATTAGCTGTTACTGAAGAAGTCGAATCAAGAGTGACTAAGCTTTTAACTTTTGTCGCTTGATATGCGGTATGTGACATAGGAAAGATAGGATAAGGATTTAACTTTGTAAGTGGGACATGGAGGTGAATACGCGGTTTCCCAAAAAGAGGATATAACATCAACCTCAAAGATGCACTTCTTTGAACTTGAACCAAAGAGTCATCTTTTTCCACCACCATGTTTAGTCAATCACGATCAATCAATGCTTTCCACCCAAACTTTCTTTTGAATTTTACCATCCTACTGTCTATTAAGGGTAGAAACAGGAAAGACGAGATCAGGTTTAGTTAGATTTGACTTTGATCTGATTTAAAAACATAAAATTTGACTTATCTTATTTATCTATTATAAATTTTTTCAGGCTTGATCTGATTTATTTAAAAATCTAGTTTGATCTATGAGCATATTAAAAAGTCTATATTTAATAGAAAATTTAATTTTATAAAACACTTTAAATCAATTTAGGAAAGTTAAAGAAACAATTTTTAAACAGAAAATATCTCAACATCTTACTTATATCTCCAAATAAGTAATAATCATTATATAAAATATTCAAGATAATTTTTTTTGAAGTGATTGATCATCCACTTTCATAATAAGAAAAAATATTTTTTAAAAAAGTCTTATAGGTCTAACATACTTTTTAAAAAAAAAAAATGAATCTGACCTTAATCAGCCCAAACCAAAGGTCTCTGATAGGCAACCCAATCCATTATTTCCATCCCTAATGTCTATCAATAAAATAAAAAAAAAAAATCTAATCCAAAAAAGTAGGATCCACCCAATATATAAATCAATTAAAACTTAAATTTAGGTCTATCAACATTTATTATTAATTTTTTGAAGTAAAAAACATCACACATCTTATTTATAAGATCTTACAAATCACTTTTTTAATGTAAAAAAGACTGTCTTAATTTTTATCTTATGTCTCACTTTCTATTGAACCAATCCCGAAAAGTAAGGAATGACCTCAACATGTTAATTAGATTGTACACAATTCCAATTCTACTACTCCTCAAAAATAAAAACCTTATAGCTTATAGCCTTATTATATATACATGCAAACCATAACCTTAGTAGAAGCAATCTTGAAGCCAAATATATTTGTATATCTTCAGTATCTAGTCACAAAACATAGACCATGTCGAATTTGAGTTTCCTTCAATTTCATAGTAGCAGCTCTTTGGGGCACTCCTCTTCTCAACCCAAAAGTCCAACCCCAAACAGCAACAACTTAAAATCATCAAAAGATACATCAAATATAGGGTGCAATATTCAACCAAAATCGGAGGAAATGAAATGGGTGTTCGACAAGTTTGACACCCACAAAGATGGCAAGATTACCCTTGAAGAGTACAAAGCAGCTGTGAAGACAATGGGGTGGAGAATCGAAGGCACCGAGGCTGATGAGTCTTTTCAAGTCATGGACTCTGATGGAGATGGCTTCATTGACTTCAAAGAGTTCATGGACATGTTCAACGTGGAGGAGACGGTGAAAGAGACGGAGATCAAGAGTGCTTTTCAAGTGTTTGATTTGAATGGCGACGGAAAAATCAGTGCTGAGGAATTATCACAAGTTCTCAAAAGCTTAGGGGAGAGTTGCAGCCGCTTGCAAGAAAATGGTGACGGGGGTGGATGGAAATGGGGATGGCTTTATTGACTTGAATGAGTTTATGAGGATGCTGATGAGTGGCAAGAAAGCTAAAGTACCCCAAGAGGATGTAGTACTGGTTGAACACGAAATGTGAGTTGTTATAAATTCTGTGTTACCTATCTTGGTTTCTATGCATTTAAAAAAACTCACCCAAGTAATCATATTATTTCTTTTAAAGGTCAATATTAATTATTAATTTGTTAGTTTTTGTCAACAAGAGAAATTCAAACTCACAATAACTTCTTTTTTCTTCTTTCTTCACCCACTAAGTCAACCTTATAACACCCTAGTAATCATATGATTTGGTGTGGTCATGTGTGTTTGTCTTTTCCATATGGTATCTTGTTTTCTTAATTTTCCTTTCTATTTTGGGTTGCTAGATTGATCTTATAAACTAAATGTATGGATATTTTGACTTGCCATGATCACTTATCAGACATGATCTCTTTCAGCAAAAGCATCCAGATATAAATTAGCTAAGAATTTTTTTAACTATCACCAAAACAACTAAAATAACTGACAGTATAAATAGGGAGCAGAAATTATAATTAGAAAGAAACTTCTAAGTTCTGAGAAATCTTGTTTAAAGTAAAAACAAGAGTAAACTATGAATCAATGTGGCTTCTGATTCAAGTTCAACTGATTGAATCAGTTGGTATAATTGTCTAACTTACTCGCCAACTTCACTTTAGTTAAATGATAAGAAAAGTACTCCTCGCGTCTTGTGGTATTTGTGTATACAATTCGTGCTTATGTTAAATATGCAACACACGTTAAACTTGTTTTTTTTCTTACTAAATTTCAAATCGAAAATTAGTTGGATCCAAAAAAAAAGACGAAGTTTAATTGTTAAAATACTTGAGATTTTACTGGCATGGACACAATAATAGTTATAAAATAACTACTTACCTTACAACTATTTTTTTCTACTATTAAAGATATAAACATCATAGTCACAATACTATGATCGATTCTAAGAAAGCATGAATAAGGTTTGACCAATTTTTTATTTTTTACCAAAAATAAAAGTTTCACTAAAAATATGTTTGATTTAAAAAAGAAAATAAAAAGACAAAAGAAAAAAGAAGAAAGAAGGATTAAAAAATATGTATACAAAATAACATAAATATTACTGAGTTTTTCACCAACACATATATATATATATATATATAAACATATATATAATATTTTTATTTACCAAAGAGTATATGTCCTCCAACCCAAATTTTTAACTGATTTGTTTTTAAAAATATAATAAAATAATAAAAATAAAGGAATTTAATTGAAAATAATAAAATTAGAAAATACAAATAAGGATAAATTAATTCTAAGTACTATCTTAACAAGTATAATATTATACGATATATTTTTTTGGTTCTTTGACATCAAAACTATTAAATAAATTTGTCACAGATTTTTATTATATTATAATTTTATAATTAAAATATTTATGTATTATAATATTAATTATAAAAAATAAATTATTATTATGTGCAAGTACATATGTTAAAATATTACTTAGAATTAATTTATCCTTATTTATATTCTCTAATTTATTATTTTCAATTAATTTTTTTTATTTTTTTTATTTTATTATCTTTTATAAATAAAATCACTTAAGAATTTGGGTTGGGGGGTCGAATTCTTATTTGGGTTTTAATTTTTTCTTAAAAAAACACATGTTAATTCGTATCTTTCCAATCCAAATTTACATTGTGAATATTAAATATGTAACTTTTGATAAATAAAAATGGTGTTCTACTCAGTGAGAACAGAAATGTCCAACAAGTGGTGTTGGATGTTTTTATGTTGGATCAAACTCTCTCTCTCGCTTAAGAAGCTTATGAGTATGAAGCAACTCAAGGAAGAAGATCACAGCACAATAAACACGACACGTTGGGGGGTGCGGTGTGTGCTTGTGTAAAAGGAAAAGAGAGAGTCAGAATTGTGTACCTTTCACCATGGCTGAGGCAGTATTTATAAGATTATACCTGGACGCTGATAACGGTGGTTGAGGCCCATTATCTCAGGCCAAGCAGTTGAACTTGAAACCTCTCTCCTTGATATGCGGAGATTCTGGTAACTGAAGATTATAACCGTTCCTCCTTTCTTTGGGGTGGTTATTTCATGGAGAAGAAGATAACATAAAATAAAAGATACTGTTTATCCGTAACAGATGCCCCTCAGCCCGGTCTTCTAGCATTCTGGATGGCCGGGATGTATCAACAATGAAGCCGACTATGCTTTTTAGGTAACACCTAAGCAGGGCTTAGTTCGATGTCCGAACCGACATGATCATCGTCCGAGCCGATATACTCAATACCCGAGCCGAGGCGACATTCGTCCAAACCGAGATGATCAATATCCAAGCCGAGATGACCACCATTTGAACCGAGGTGTACTTCGTACCTGCCCCTTGTAAAGATGACACATCATCTGACCAAGTCTACCAATTACTCATTGTCGATTTCGAGGTCGAACTGCCCTTGTCCCTTCACAGCCGCCTGGATAGCTACAAGCATGGAAGAATGGAACGCCTATGATCATAGGAGAATGGAACGTCCTCTTCCCCTTAGCTGCCACGTGTCCTGTTTGATCAGTTTTTTGTCCTTCTCTTGCACGCTTCAATCATTTCCTTTCTGGGCTAATGGCATTTCTGCCCCTTCCACGTTTTTCTATGACCATCAGTTATTATCCATAATTTTTGAATCCTGGCGGTTACACTTCTTGTTTAATGCGCCCTTTCCGTTTCATTTTATTAAAACACTTTTGCTTCACATTGATCTTCACATCTTCTGCATTTCCATCTTTGTGCCTTTCCTGCATTTGTCGCACCTCTGCTTTCTCGCTTCTCCCAGTATATTTCTGGAGTTATTTGTTCTTCGCCATTACTTCTCTCTTTGCCATCTTCTCCTTATCCAGGTATCTATCTGCTTCATTATCCTCTTTCTTTTACTGTTGTTATAATTTTTTACATCTTCTCTTCTTCTGTATGAACCCTGAATATCAACCTTTTCTGCACATTTTTGCCCCTTTACATTCCTCAGTCTTTTGTGCCTTCTTTCTTCTTCATCATGAAATATACCCCTGAGGAAGAAAAGGAAATTCGCAATTCTTGTTCCCCCCATGCTGCCTTCTGGCTTTATGGTTTACCCCTTCCTGAGGAAGAAAAAAGGAACTCCCTGCTTCGAACCCCTTCGGGTCCAGGCAATTCCAAAGCCTCTACTCCAAAACCTTTTGTCCCTTCCAGATTAGGCTCCAAACATCCCCATCCTTCTAGGTTAGGGTCTTCTAATTTGGGATCTTCATCGCGTCAAAGATCAGCAATCCTTGCTTCCCAATCTAGGGCTGCTGAACCTAGGGCATCCCCTAAGGACTCCATCCCTTCTAGTAATGCCCCTTCAGATGATTCTGAAACCTACCCCTTAGCCGAGCCAGGTTTTGAAGTTCAGTACGAACATTGTTCGAAATGCATTGAAGAATTTATGTACCTAGCCAGTAGGGATCTCAATAGGCAGGCCGAGGACCTGTTGGACCGCTGTCGTCATAACCCCATCTGGGTCTCTAAACCTCTCCCCAACGAAATCCCTATTCCACCACTCCAGTCGGATTTCAATACCGGGGTGCCGGCTGCTGTTGAAGAATCTACCATGCCGACTTCGGCCTCTTCTCAACCCAGTCCCTTGACGGTTCTCCTTCCAGGTACTTGACTAATTGTTTCTTTTTTATTGTTATAGGTAGCTATGGATCCAACCGTCGCCAAAACCGTTGACGAATCCGCAACCGGGTCTTCTTCCCAAACTCTCTCCCCTGCTTTGACAGGTAGGTTCCCCTGGGTTGCTCATGAGGTGTTACAATACACCTCGGCGATGAGTTCCGAGGACCTTGCATCCCTCCCCCTTGGGGATCAAGAGGGTTTTCATGTTTGTCTTCCCGCCCGGGCGAGCCTGTATGCTCTACCCGAGAGGGTAATGACCCTGATTTCTTTTTATTTTACAAAGACATAATCACTCGGTTGGGAGTCCGCCTTCTCTTTACCGACTTCCAAATGCAGGTATTAGAGCACCTGCAAGTTGCTCCTTCCCAGATTCATCCGAATGGCTGGGCTTCTATGCAGGCCTTCGAAATTCTTTGTCAAAAACTAGAGGTTCCTTGCACTTATTCCTTATTCTTTTATTTTTTCTCTGTCCAAACTAACCGATCAGGCAAAGAACCCGCCGACCGGAAAGGGTGGACCTCTTTCCGGGGTCGTAAAGACCGCCAATGTGATCGTCAGCTTTTATCTCTTTTTGCCGAGTCTTTTAAAGGTTTTAAAGACAAATTTTTCAAAGTTGTTGCCGAACCCGGCCAACATCCATTCTTTTCTATATCTGAGTCTTCTCCGGGATTATGGAAGTTTCCTTTGTATTGGACTTCCACCCACCATGATCTTCCTTCCGCTGCTTATCGAACCGACGAGACTCGGTTGTCGGATTCGGATGCTTCTTCCGCGGCTAGCATATTAGCATACAAAGCCTCAAACAACTTGGCTCCCATAGCATATTATATTCAGTGTGGTCAGTTTGAATTGCTTCTGATAATTATTATTGCCAATACTTAATACTGGTTTTGATTTTCATTTTCTTGTTGTCGTACAGCAACCGAGATGAACACCAACCCTGCTCCCCGGCCAGCTCATCTCGAAGCCTTGAAGCTTCGTCGGAGGAAGCGAAAGCGGGTCGAGGACAAGGGTCAGAAGGCGACCGACGGGTCTAGGTCGTCCCCTGTTCCGGCTGAGCCGATTACTGAGGCTCCTTCATCCCCTCTTCCATCTCCTCCTTCGGCCTCTCTTCCAGCTTCTCCTGTGGCCGAGACACCCACTGACGTCCCTGATGAGCCCATGGCCGACGTCGTTGTGGATGCCCCGGTCATCGCTGATGCTGCACCGGTGCCCGGGCCTTCCGAGGAGCACCTCCGACTGTCCCCTCGAACTCTCTGGGACCAAGGTGTGACTCGGGAGCTTTTTCATGTTCTCCGGGCACCAAAAAGATACTCCGACCTGGTTCCCTTCGGCGACCGCGAAAGAGAAGAGTTGGGCGCATTGGAGTTGGCTTGCTACAAGACTGCCTCCTTGCTCGGGAGCTTAGTGTCTTTAAATAAAAAAGCTTGCAAGGGGGCCGCTGACCTTAAGGCTTCCGAGAACGAGGTCTGGCGGCTTCAACAGGAGCTGGATCTTGCTCAGGAAAATGCTGCCACCTCAGCCAAGGAAGTGGAGGCATCCCGAGCGGAAGCCCAAGAAGCTCAATAGTCGGTAGCTAAGCTGACTGCCGAGCTCGAGACTGTTCGGGCCGAACAAGCGTCCTCTCGGGCAGAACTGGAAGCTTCTCGGGCGGAAACTGAGTCCGCCAGAGCTGATGCGGCCAAGTTCAAGGAATCTGCTGTTGCCTACCAGCACCGGGCTGCTGACGCCAATGCTAGATATAAGGACCTGCTGGTCTTTAATGAGAAAAAGATTAAGGACATGAATGAAGCCTACAACGAGCTTCGATTTGTCCAATCCCAGCTCGCTAAGTCTTCTGAAGCGTCCTTCAACAATGCTTTGGCGCAAGTCCGATTCCTCAATCCCGGTGTGCAGTTGAACACCGACGGAATGCACTTCAAATCTTATGTTGGGAATGATCAGCTTCTGACCCTTTCTGATAGTGAAGAGGAGGAGCCGAGCTCTGCAGATTCACCTGGGGAGGCCCCAGGTCCGAGCGGCAGGGGAAACTGAAGGGCCGGAATGCCGGTCTTATCTTGTATTTTCTTTTTCTGCACTGTTACATACTTTTATTGAACAAGTATTTTGCACAATTAAGTAATATCCGTCGGCTTTTATAACTTGTCGTTTATGTCTTTCCGTGTTGTGGCTCCAGAGGCCAAGTATCTTCAACTTCATCAGTTGGTATTTTATCGTCGGCTTATATAGCCGCGTATACTATTTAATCCGAATCACTTAGTCGGTATTAAATGTAATTTAGGGATCATGTTCCCGTCTTAGCAACTGTTAATATATTCGTAACGTTAACCCGTAGATGTAATTCTTTCGGATAATCCGATGATTCACCCGGGATTAAATAGTCACGCCGGCCTGATTAGGACCGAGTTAATATAAAACAACGACTAAGCGCTCATAATTCGTGCACGAAAATATTCCTTGCATTAAGGATTTTATTAATAATTCATGGTATCAATTTCAGATTTGCGCGGGTGTGTATTCCCGGTTCACATAATCAATTGACAAAAAACATGAAAAATTCCATAATAGGATCTTCAGAATAGACTTGCGCGGGTTGTATGTCCCCGGTTCACAAAATCTGATGAAAATCACTAGTCCCATGATCCCGATGACGGGCCTGACGGCCAACTAAAGGGAAACACATGGCGTCCATGATTCCAATGACGGACTTAAAGCCTACTAAAGGGAAACACATGGTGGAGTTCCATGATCCCTATGACCGACTAGAAGCCAACTAAAGGAAAACACATGGACCTTCAGTTATAATACTTCTTCAGCTTGTCCACGTTCCAAGTCCGTTTGACTTGCTTGCCGTTCAAAGTTTCCAACAAGTAGGCTCCTTGTCCAAGATTTTGGACCACCCGGTACGGTCCTTCCCAGTTTGCTGCCAGCTTCCCATCTCGGGCGTTCTTGTTCCCAATGTCCGCTCGGCGTAACACGAGATCTTCTTTCTCAAAGGACCTCAGTTTCACTTTTCTGTTGAATCTTTGGGCCAACTTGCTCTTTTGATGGAGATCTCGGCGATGGACAACAGTGCGGATTTCTTCTATCAAATCTAGCTCGGCCGATAGGACAGCACCATTGTCGTTCTCTTCAGATATATGTTGCCTCCTCCATGATCATTGGCCGATCTCCACAGGGATCATGGCTTCACAGCCATAAGTCATTCTGAATGGGGTCTCACCAGTGACTGTTTGGGCCGTCGTTCTGTAAGCCCAAAGTACATAATAAAGTTGCTCGACCCAGTTCGGGCCGGCCTCATGCATTCTTTTCTTCAACCCTTCGAGGATGACTTTGTTGGCTGCTTCTGCTTGGCCGTTAGACTGGTGATGTTCCACTGAGGCGAAGTGGTGCTTGATATGGAGGCCGGTCATCATTGCCTTGAACGTTCCGTCGGTGAACTGCGTCCCATTGTCGGTAACGATTTCCGTCGGGATTCCGAATCTCGCTATTATGCTCCGCTCCAAGAACTTTTGAACGCGAGCTGAGGTGATGGCGGACAACGGCTCGGCCTTGATCCACTTGGTGAAATAGTCGACGGCCACTATTAGCCATCACATTTGACCCTCTGTAGCTTTAAATGGCCCCAGCAAGTCCATGCCCCATTTGTAAAATGGCCACGGTGCAGTGATCAAACTGAGCTCGGACGGGGGAATCCACACTATCCTTGCATGTCTTTGGCAAGTATCACATTTTTTAACATGCTCTGCCGCGTCGGCTTTCATGGTCGGCCAAAAATAGCCTGCACGTTTTAGTGCCAAAGCTCTAGCCCCCATGTGTTGTCCGTTGATCCCTTCGTGCTATTCCGAGAGCACATACTCGGCTTGGTTCGAGTTCAAACACAACAATAACGGACTATGTAGACCTCGGCGGTATAGTTCTCCATTGAGGATTATATACATAGCCGCTTCTCGGATCAGCTTCTTTGCTTCTATCTCCTCGTCTGGAACGATTCCTTGCTCTAAATAGTTGATGATGGGTCTTCGCCAGTCGTTGGCAATGAGCACGATCATAACGCATGCCGGTTGGGCGAGCTCTTGCCGGATGACCGACCTATGGTTTCCTACCCCTTTCGTACTAGCCAACTTTGATAGGATGTCGGCTCGGGCGTTTTCCTCCCTTGGAATGTGGGCGACTATCACTTCATCAAATTCTGCCATAATTTCTTTCACCCTTGCTAGATATTTGGCTAGCAAAGGGCCTTTGGTCTGATATCTGCCCTCGATTTGTGCGGAAACCAGCTGAGAATCAGTAAAGATGTTAACCCTTGTCGCTCCTTGCTCCTTGACTTGCTTTAACCCTGCAATGAGAGCTTCGTATTCTGCTTGATTGTTGGACGTCGAAAAATTGAGTTGGAGGGATTGCTCGAGGGATACTCCTTCAGGATTTTCAACTATGACTCCGGCTCCACTCCCCTTCGCGTTAGACGAGCCGTCGACGTACACTTTCCAAACCTTATCACTCTGCCGAGTGGCCGACGTTGGTGTCAATTCTACAATGAAGTCGGCCAAGGCTTGTGACTTAATGGCATGGCAGGCTTCGTACTGGATGTCGAATTTGGACAACTGGATGGCCCAGTTCATCATCCTTCCAGCCAAATCCGGCTTGTGCAACACTTGTCGGATGGGTTGGTTTGTCCGGACGACGACGGTATGGCTCTGGAAGTACGGGCGAAGCCTCTTTGCTGTGGTGAGCAAGGCAAAAGCCACCTTCTCGAGCTTTTGGTATCTCAGCTCCGAGTTCTTGAGAGCTCGGCTTACAAAATATACCGGGCGCTGAGTTTTATCTACCTTCCTGACCAAGACGGCACTGATGGCTTCTTCACCGACCGAGAGGTACAAGATGAGTGTCTCCCCCGGTTCTGGTTTTGACAACACCGGGGGTGAGGCCAAGCATGTCTTTATTTGTTGAAACGCCTCTTCACACGTTGAATTCCACCCGATCTTGGCTTCCTTCTTTAAAAGCTTGAAGAATGGAAGAGCCTTCTCTGCGGACCTTGGTAGGAATCGGGTTAGGGCCGCCATCCTCCCCGTCAATTGCTGGACCTCCTTCTTGCTGGTCGGAAACTGCATATCCAGGACGGCCTTGCACTTATCCGGGTTTGCTTCTATTCCCCTGTGGGTCAACATAAAGCCCAGGAACTTCCCGGCTTTTACCCCAAATGCGCATTTCAGCGGGTTCAGCCGTATGTTATGTTGCCGTAGTTTCTGGAAGGTTTCTTCCAAGTCCTGGATGTGGTCCCCGGTCGCCGATGTCTTCGTGATCATATCGTCGATGTATACTTCAATGTTGCGCCCGATTTGATCCGAGAAGACTTTGTTCATCATTCTCTGATAAGTCGACCCTGCATTTTTCAAGCCGAAAGGCATGACATCATAACAATAGTTAGCATCAATACCTCGGAAGGCCGTTTTCTCTCTGTCGTCATGATGCATGGGTATCTGGTTATACCCCGAGTAGGCGTCCATGAAAGACAGCAGCTGGAAACCCGCCGAGTTATCTACAAGCTGATCGATACTCGGCATGGGGTACAAGTCTTTGGGACAGACTTTATTCAAGTCGGTGTAGTCAACGCAGACTCGCCATTTTCCATTAGGCTTCTTCACCATCACCACGTTGGAAAGTCAGGTCGTGTACTGGATTTCTCTGATAAATCCAGCCTCCAGTAATTCTTCAATGTGTTTGGTCAATGCCTGTCTTCTGTCTAGGCCGAGCTTCCTGTTTTTCTGCTCTACAGGCTTAGAACCGGGATACATTGCCAGCTTGTGGCAGCAGAAGGTAGGCTTGATCCCCGGTATCTCGGATGCCTTCCAAGCAAAGACATCCTGATTTTTCTTTAGGCATTGAATCAATCTGCCTTTGTTTTCTGGGTCGCCCTGCTTACCTACCTTGGTGACTTGCCCTGGGGAAACTCCGATCTGGACGTCTTCAAGCTCGTCCACCAGCTCAGGTCTCCATTCTTCTACGTCTCGCATGTCAAGCTCCACCAAATTAACCGGCTTCTGGGATAAGTGCTCGTCGGCCCTGGACCCTCGTTGCTCTCCTTGTCAGATCCTAGGTGGAGATGATGGGCCACCTTCTGTCTCCCTGATCGTGTTATAGTAACACTGCCGGGATTCTCTTTGATCTCCACAGATTGTGATTACTTTGCCGAGATGCCCTATCATTTTCATTTTCTGATGTTTGGTAGACATCAGAATATCACACTTGTGAAGTGTGGGTCTTCCCAAGATGATGTTATATGGTGACGGGAAATCTCCGACGGTGAACGTCACCCTTTCCGACCTGAAACCCTCCTTTGTCCCCAACGTTAATTGGAGGTCAATGGCCCCCTTTAAGCCGGTACCTTCGTCGTTGAAACCGTATAACATGGTTTGACACGGCCTCAAATCTTCCTCCTTCAAATTCATCTTTTTGAAGGCGGTCCAGTTGATGATGTCGGCCGAACTGCCATTGTCGACGAATATCCTCTTGACCCGAAAATTGGCGACGGTTCCCGTTATGACCAGGCCGTTCTCATGTCCGGGTACTACTCCTTTCAAGTCGTCCTCGGTAAAATAAATCAGCGGGGGTGTCTCTTTTTTGCTACTTCTGCCGCCGGTTTCCTTGAACTTTGGCCGGTCTCTTACCGATATTACCTCCTTGAGGTACTTCTTCCGCTGATTAGCCGTGTCGCCTCCTCCTCCCAATCCTCCTGTGATGACGTTGCATTCGAACTCGGGCTCTGGGAACTCGTCATCCTTCTTGTTTTTCTTGTCGTCTCGTGGTTTGTTCTCCTGTTGGGCCTTTCTTTTGGCTTGATGTCCTTGGGTTCGGATTACGTACTGGTGCAACTTGCCTTCACGTACGAACCGCTCGATTGCATCTCGAAGCTCCCAACACTGTTCGGTAGTATGCCCTGGTCCATTGTGAAAATCACAATACCGGGTGTAGTCCATACCTTCCCTTCGAATTATGGGAGGAGGTCGGTAAACCTTTCTCATCTCCGTGAAAGCTACCTCCTTCCAAATTTGTCCGCGGCTGGCATTCAGCGGAGCTATCTGTCAAATTTTGATTCGTATTTCCCCGGCCTAGGACGGGTGTCAGGGAATCCTCGCGGAGGTCGGCCTGCCGGGGTGTTAGTCGAATGTCGGCTGGATTGTCCGACTTGAAAATTTTCAGGAGGACGTCGGTTTCTCGGTGAGGGAGGCTTTTTATTCTCTCTTGGAGCTGAGTTAGCAATCTCCATCTGCTCTAGTTCCAAATATTTCTTGGACCGGATCCCAAAGTCATTGAGGGACTTCACCGGGTCCTTGTAAATCGACTTGGCAAGTCGGGAAGATCCATGGAGCTCGGCCGACAAGAGGTGGACGTGGACATTCTCTTCCAGCCCGTGGACCTGCAAAGCAGGCTTCCTTGAATCGATCCAAATAACTCTGCAGCGTCTCCCCATTCTGCTGGCGGATCTTTCCCAAGGCGAACTCGGACTTTGGCTGTTTCTTGCTTGTTGCGAAATTCAGAAAAAACTTTTGGCCAAAATCCTCGAAGTGACGAATGGTCCTCGGCGGCAATGAATGGAACCATGTCTGGGCCGGTCCCGTAAGGGTAGTAGCGAAGACTCGGGATATGATGGGTTTCTCAATACCTCGGATGCACATCTGCATGTCAAACTCGTCGATATGCTCTTGTGGATCTTGGCTCCCGTCATACTTCTTCAAGAAGGATCCATCGAAATCTTCCAAGAATGGGGCCTTTACTATACAGTCGACAAATGGACTGTTGTTCTGGTGACCCCGGCTATACTTCCTTCGGTACGTGCCATCACCTTGACCGGGGTGACGGATGATCTCACCCGTCGGTCTCTCCCCGGCGGCATATTCAGGTGATATGGCCGACGACGAGCGGTGAGCCTCGTGTTGTGAACGAGACATCCTACCCCGCTCAGAATGGTCGATCGGCTCTCTGTGGTCGGTCCCGGCTGTTCGGGCCGACGTTGCTGTTCTTGGTCTTCTATCCGTTGCACGGTCGGCCTCTACATGATCTTCTATGTGGTTGTTATTCTGCCGACATTCCTCTTCTCGTCTAACGTCGGTATTTTGTCGACGTTCTTCCTCTCGTCTCCTATTATCGCGATCTTCTAACTGGGCAATTAGCCGTTGGATGTCTTCCTGGCATTGAAGTTCATAACGTTTCTCCAGATTCTCCATTCGAGCCATGAGTGACTGGAGAGCATTCTGAATGAAGCGCTGTGAAGCTTCGGAGTTTTCCTGTGCTGCCGGTGTGTTGGCCGGCTCATGAACTACAGATCCCGCACGGGATGAAGCCATATGGGACAATGCGTCTTCTGCCACCACATTCTCTGGAATAGGATTCCTGGGTGGGTCTTCACATCTAACGTTCCGGTGCCTTCTGGTATTAGCCATTGAGAGGTGGTGGGATTCGAATTTTATCGTTTCCCACAGACGGCGCCACTGTTCTGCTCAGTGAGAACAGAAATGTCCAACAAGTGGTGTTGGATGTTTTTATGTTGGATCAAACTCTCTCTCTCTTAAGAAGCTTATGAGTATGAAGCAACTCAAGGAAGAAGATCACAGCACAGTAAACATGACACGTTGGGGGGTGCGGTGTGCGCTTGTGTAAAAGGAAAAGAGAGAGTCAGAATTGTGTACCTTTCACCATGGCTGAGGCAGTATTTATAAGATTATACCTGGACGCTGATAACGGTGGTTGAGGCCCATTATCTCAGGCCAAGCGGTTGAACTTGAAACCTCTCTCCTTGATATGCGGAGATTCTGGTAACTGAAGATTATAACCGTTCCTCCTTTCTTTGGGGTGGTTATTTCGTGGAGAAGAAGATAACATAAAATAAAAGATACTGTTTATCCGTAACAAATGATATATATATGTTTTGGTATATATTATTTTTTTTGTGTGTATGTTTTGGTGAAAATTCAAATATTACTAACAAAAAGTAGAAGTACTAAGGAAAAAGGACAATATATCCTTTACTTTTTTAGGTGATATCAATCCAAAAGAAAAAAAAAAAAGGTATCTTTTACATCTTTTCTTCTTTTGTCCTGTTCTCTTTCCACATTAATAAACATATGATTAATATTATTAATTTGAAAAATATTTGATCCACGTCCAATATGTTATTTAACATATAAATAAAGTAAAATAAAGAAGAATGTTATTTAACATATAAAGAAAGTAAATAAAGAAGAAGAAGAAATATAAGTATGATAGGATTTATATTAAGAAAAGAGAGATGGAGAATATGAGAGATAGTGGTGTAAACAACATCTAATAATAACTCAGCATATATAGTAAGTTTGTTGACTTTTTAAATAATTATTTTTAAAATAATTTAAATAATGATTTGTAATTAAATAATAATGTAAAACTATTTTACATTATTTGATACATCTTTCTCTTTACTTTAACTTAAATATGTTTTTCTCATTTTTCTATAGGATTCCTTCTCATTTCTCTTCCATTACTTTCTCTTCCACACAATTAAATCAATGACGATCTAGAAATCTTATACGAGGGGCCAATTTTTTTTCTTCCTTTATAATTGTTTAAATGTCTAACTTTTAATAAATAATAATTTTAAAAAAATTACTATTTTTATACATAAAATTGAAAGTATTTTTATATTAAATGATGATAACCTTAATTATTATTATAATAACAACAAGCACACAATTAGTTCTACATAATTTGATACTAATTATCACTTTAATCATTAAATAAAATAACAAATACAACCAATTTTATACTAATTAATATTAATCATTATTATAAAAATAACATACAAAATTAATTTTATATCATCGTTGGAGTGAAAAGTTTATAGTGTTCTAAAAGTTTGTCACAATATGGAACCCATAAAAATTAACTTAATTAGCAAGATTATCACTGTTGATGCTGTTATGGACATGCACATTACAAGACGAAAAAAGTGCATCACCTCTCTCTCTCTCTCTCTCTCTTTTTTTTTTTTTGTCCATGATAAGGAGGATTGGTTTTTCACCTGGGTCCACATTTTGTATTCTTTCCTTTCCTTTTATATGTACTAGCACCATAATTGGGCAATCGCAAAAGTCACCTTGTCTTGGCTTGGCTTTCACTCATGTTTCAAAATGAGTTATATTTATATTAATAAGATCAGATGATATAAATTCACTAATACAATACGCAATCATAAACTGATTAGTATATATTAATTCTTAATTAGAAATTTAGTCACAATTAAAGTTTTTGTTTCTCTTCAATAATGTGTTTTGAAAAAAAAACTATTTATTTTATAATTATTGTAATATGATTCTTACTTGTTCTGTAGTTGTTCACATAAAAAAATTGAGTGTTTAATTATTTGTATTTGTTCCTAATTGTATAACAATTATAATTATAATTTCAATATCACTATCATGATATAATTTTTCTATTATAAATCATTATTATTATAATTATTGATTCTCATCCATTCTTGTTTGTTGTATATTGTTCAGATTCAGTAGTATGTTTCTTTATAGTATTTTTTATATTTCAATTAATTTATTTCTACCACAAATAAAATATTTTCTTCAATTAAATTAGTTTTTATCAATTAGTTTGATAAAATTTGTTAGTTAAGTACTTTTATATTGCCTTCGATCCTATTTATAAAAAATAATTCATATTTTTCTTTGATCCTAATTTTAAGAAACAATAATTATTTTTCAAATTCACTCATGATTCAAGTTCTTTTATATCCTTAATTTATCGTTAGTTCTATTTAACGTGCATTTACTCGTTGGATTATGAGTACGGGTAACATTTAAACATAAGGGCATTTTTTAAATAAAACTTGAATTTATGATAGTATTAATCACTTTCATTTGATCTTGATGACTTGTGCTTTGTTTTTTATATATAAGACTGAAAAACATTAATTTTTAGAAATAACTTTATGTATTAACTTTAAATTATTTAATTTATATCAAAACCTTCAACAACAAACATGCAAAGAGTAATGGCTTTGCTAATTGCCCCTCGTATAACTGCACATATACTACAATAGATATATTAGTTGAGGCATATATTCCGTCAAAGGTTACAGAATGCATAGATTGTATTTGACCACGCAAAATAAATATACATACATTTTCTAGCAAAACAAATAAAGTTTCACCAAGGAGCAATAACCTCTTTCTGAAACTTGATATGATTGCTTTCAGCTTTGCACTTCAAACTCTCAAGATAAGCACCAAAACCATTACATGCTCCCTTCAATTCTTCAAGCTTGGCTTCCATGTTCTTTATTTCATTGTCTGCACGACTGTACTCATTCCTATATGCCAAGTATTTTTTGGTCTCTGAGGCATCATCTTTCTCATAGGCAATGCTTACAAGCCGGCGTAATCGGACTCTTAGAAATTCAACATCCATGCCTAAATGCTCAAATGCAAGCAAAGTTTTGTCCCAGTTAGAAAATTCTGCACGTGGGGTACATATCACACTAATTTTTATTGCATCAGCAATGTTGACAGTTTCCAATATAATTCCAGCAATCAGCTTATAGTTCATGCCCTTAATGAGATTTTCATGAAGAAAGGCATGCTGACTGCAGCAGAGCCTGTAGTACTTGTTTCGAACCTCGGTAGAGAATTCAGCATCTATTGGTACTCCATCAACTATGATGGTGAAATTTTCAAAACCTTTCACGTCATTGAACTCGAGCATTTTAAAGCCCTCCATAACTTCTGAGAGAGCTTCCTCACTATCATTTTCAGATTGTTCGACTGATGGCCTTGCCATAGTTCTCAATCTTGACACGCTGGCCTTCTTTTTCATTTGGACATCTTGTTGGACAGATTTACCATGTTTTCTCTTTGAGTTATTACATGCCACATCATCAGTATCTGCATTATCATTGCCTGAGAACAAGAAGCAAAACAAAGAATGCATAGATCGTTGATGATTCTTGATTGATACAATACAAGAAATTAAAAACATAGAGAAACAAGTCTCGCCTCCCATTTTTTGTTTTATGCAACTATCAAGACTCAGAAAAGCTCCATCTAGTTCCCTCGTATTATTAGCTCTTATTATGTAAACCTGAAAAACAAGCATAACAATGTGGTAAGAGTTTAGAGGGAGAGAGAAGAGAATATAATGTTCCCTTCTCCCCAATTCTTAGATAATTCTTGAGCATAATCATGGACTTTGAACATTCTTTAGCATAGATTTAGAGGATAATAGCCCTATGTCCTTAACAATCAGGGAATAGTTGTGATTTTAGAAATGCCAATTTTGCCAATAAGTGTGCTATCATTGCCACCATGGCACCAGTCCTAAAGAGGTCTAGATTATAATAGGCAAATAACCTTATCAATCAGGGTATGATTGCCATTTTAGCAGTACCAATTTAGCCTGATACAAATTAAGTGTCATCATTGCTGCCATATGATCTCCTAATTAAATTTTGCTTTAGTTGTAAGTGTTTGCTCAGTAAAACCTCATGCAAAAGGCACCAACAGAAGCACACCAATCACTAGATAATAAAAATTCTGCATGTCTACAATTCCTCCTTGTCACAGTCATAAGAGATAGCCTATATGTTTTCTTTCCTATTTTGATATGAGATCCCTTAGGAAAAATTTAGTTCTGAGTTGATAAATGATAACCTCAATCTTCCACAAGTCCTGAGTCTTTTATTGTAGGATAGGCAAAAGATAGTATTGGATCTACCCTTGAACTGAACCAAAACTAAAAGAGACAATGAGAGGGAGTAATCAGACCCTCCTATCAGTTGGTGACTCATGATGGATAGCACCGTGTTTTGGTGTCAAAGCATATGCTAATGCCATAGATCACGGTCTTTCATCATCTGGATATAGTGTGTAGGGGTTAGGACCCATGGGAAATATATTGTCAATAACATTGACCACCCCCAAGGGATTAGTATCCAATAACAAGGAGATCCCATAATTAATATTTATCATTTATTACGAATTTTGGATTTGTTAGTATGATTGTATCTATTAACTCTAAAATCCATGCAACTAGACAACATGTAATCATACTACAGAAGTGCTAGTGAACAGTGATATCTATGTTATTGTTACCCTTTTTTCTTTGCAACATACTCCCATTGAAATGTAGAATCACCATTAGAGACATTTAACAAAAAAAATCCAAACTCTTACCTTAAATTTGGTAGGTTCCACTAATTGGAAGACCACCACATCACCCTCATGCAATTTGTGCACAGCAGAAAACTGTCTCCATCCAGCACTCAATCCTGTCTTACATGCAATGTATTTTGTCATGTATTCTTTACCAGATTCATCTTCCAAAATGAATGTTGTATCCTTATCCGGTAAGTGTCTTTTACAGAATGACACAGGCAGACCCTACAAAAAGAAGTCAGAAGACATGGCTCTAAAACATACTGAAATTCAGTTTCTATAATAAAAGTATTTTTATTTCAGTCCATCGAGATGCTTACCATCCAAAAACAACTAGCTACATGAGATCTAACTAAAGACTTCACAAAACTAGGGAATTCTCTTTCCAAATTTGATTGGACTTCCTCTGCTTGAAGAACAGCAGATGACATGGCCTGACCACGAGAGGATGTTCCTTCTGTTGCAACCTTAATGGAACTGGAAGCAAATACCATGTCCCAATTTTACCATAATTAACTCAAATAAAGGAGGGATTTATTATCTAAACAACGCTTATGATGCTTTACTTACCGTGCAAACTTCTGAGCTTCAGTAGGCGTTGCCTGTAGAAGCATTTCGTTAGAATTATCGACCACTTAGACTTTGATTTGCTAGTAATCGTGCCATAATCCATTCAATTCATATAGTCATTCATGCTAAGTACTACAAGATAGTCACTTCAAAAAGGTGAAAAATAATGGAGCACAACAAAATAAGATGATAGTGTCGAATGGAATATCAGAACTATATGAAGCAATACATGTTAAAGTAAATTCTTAGGAAGAACCAAGGTTTGAGCACATAGAGAAACAACAAAAGGGATGGCGGGAGTGCCACTGCCAAGAAAAATGTCGCAAAGAGAAGGTTGTAATTTAGAGCATTGTTTTCTGCGACTATTTCAAGTCATTTCCATCACAATAGCCATAAGACAGAAAGAACACCTGTCTACTATTTTTCCCTTGCATCATCACAACTTGAGGTTTGTAGTCACATGTATAGGTGTAATCTAATACAAACCCAATCCAATACAGCAGGTAACAAAAATCGTTTTGCTTGTCAAATCAAACTTATTGGCCTAATTGTTTAGAAATCCCCCCCCCCCCCCCTTTTGCAATCAAAACAAATTACGAAGGACAGGAAAAATTACACGAGTTGATAGAAGGCAGATCCTACAAGTCCAACAGCAAGAAATACAAAATAAATAAAAAAATTCCAAATCTTACTTGCTTTACCGGACTGTTCAAGAGCTTGTATTTATTCTCCATTGCCTTGTTTTGTCTATCCTGCAAATAATGCAACATGGCTATAACTCATCATTATGGCCAAAAGAGAAGCCCTATGGCTATAACCAAAAGAATCTCATTCTAGCTTGGTCATGTGAAACTATGTAAGGTTAAGAAAATTAAAAAAAAAAAAAATGAAGATGCTAGATGCCCATCAAAGCCTATGTTCTCCAATAATCAAAACACACAACAGAGGAAAAGAAAAATGCAAAATTGGGCACATTTTGTAAAATATTAGATATAGAAGATAGAACAAAACCGTGTTTAAAGGAGACATTCTAGAGAAGTGGGCTAGAGGCACGCCCCCATGCAACTCCTCCCCATAATATGCCACAGTTACAGATTGATCATGTTGTGAAAGCTCCACCATATCCCTCCTAATCACACGGTTCTTTTCATCAATCACCACCATTTTCAAGTCCCTTATCAATTTCAACCCTGAAGAATTAGAGAAATACCAACACCAAAGTGGTGGCTACAATGCAAGATTAATTAATTGGCTTGCATCATCCTCCACAACCACAACAACCCTTCTTACGCAAGAAAACAGAATCTACACAAACAGAGAGAGAGAGAGAGAGAGAGAGAGAGAGAGAGAGAGAGAGAGAGAGATGGAAAAGGCTTTGAATGGGTTGTGGGCGTGGTGTTGGTTTTGATCTGAATAAAAAAAAAAAGGGTTACATGATGGGTATTGGGTGGTCGATCGGTTGATGAGAGAGAAAGAACCAGAATGTGGGTTCAACGTTTGGCAGTGTTGGATCCACCACCTTCGTTGTTGTGTCTTTCTGCTGGCGGTGTTGTAAAAGTTTGTTGCCAACAAGAACTTTATTTAATTAAAACTTTAAAATAATATAAATAAATTTTGTATACAACAAAATTTAATATTATTTAATTAAAAAATTATAAGTTATAAAAAATATATTAGTATTTAAAAATATATAAATTTTCATAAATTTTATTAGATTTTTTACTTTCTTTTTTTATTACTTATAAGATTTTATTTTATACTCTCTTTTTTCTTTAATATTTCTCAAAATTTGTATGTCATATATATTTTTCTTATTCTTTTGAAAAAAAATATTAAATATATTCTTCCTTTTGCACTTTTTCCTTTTTTTCCTAATTAAATTAATATTTATCTTATGTACTAAGATTAATCATATTTTTCTTATACGGTTTATATTCATAGCTTATTTAACATAATATTTTTATGACTCTTATCCTTAATTTTGTTATCCACATAATCAGCAATCTTTCTGCCAATTTTTCATCCTCAATACTCTCTTCTAATGTATGTTTATTATTGCACATCATTTAAAAATGTCATTAGATTTATTATGAAGTAATTGTAGTAATTAAAAAAAAATAAAAAAATCAATATATAACTTTAAATCTATTTTTTAAATCCAAAAATGAAAATAAAAAATATTATTACAAAAAATATTAGTATAAGAAAACATGTAGTTAGAATTAATATAATTATTAAAAGATTAAAAATTTATTAATTTTATTTTTTATCTAAACCTCATCATTTCATATTATTTTTTTTTACTAACTCTTATAATTTTGAATCTATTTTTAAAAAATTACATAATCCTTTCAATTCTTATAAATTTATAAAGTTATTTGAAAATTTTATTATATAAATTTTTAAAATTTAAATTATCATAAAATTTTTATAAAAAGTCTAATTAGTCATAATATTTTTATATAATCTTTAAAATCTACAAGATTATTTTTATGTTAAAATAATTTTTAAAATCGTAATTCAATGGAATGCAATACGTAAGCATGGAATTTAGATTGTGAAACAACTTACGCAATTAATTAAGAGGCGATTACATAACTAACACGTGTCTCGCGTACCCTACGTCTCAAGCAAATAATGAAATGCGATACTTACTAGCAAGGTACACTTGTATTCACACAGTTCACTTCCATTTTAACGCATGTTCTGTTTATGAAATCAAATGTTTTATTTATAGTCGCACATATAATGGAAAGAGTATTAAGGATATCATTTTTTTTTAGTTATAGTCACACATATATTTATAATTTAATTTAACATATTTATAAAATTTGTATGAGAAATTTGTTATGTATAAAAATTTAAAAGAGATTTAACTTTCGTTAAATTTAAATATTTTTTAATCTTAAAATATGAGATGATAAAATAATTTAATTATTTTACAACTATAGTGTAAATAAAAAATATTAATTTTATGATATTATAAACAATAAACAATATTTTTGAATAATTTAAAATTTAAAAATTAATTATATTATATACTAACTATTGAAATCAATATTATTTAAAATAAATCATTATTTTAACCTCAAATGGACTATTTATATTTCTTTAGTATTTATATAAGATGTCTTATTACAGGTGTTTAGTATTATTTTGGTCTTGTCAGAAGAAAGTCTATTAATTAACTAACTATTAAGTTCTCTAATTATATATATATATATATATATATATGTCCTTAATTAAAATAATCAAGCAATATTAACGGACTATACAAAATATATTAGTTGTAACAAATACTCAAAAGATAAAAAATAATTATCAAGGTTTTATCATCTCATATTTTAAGATT
>PYAF01002329.1:1230132-1247986 GCA_007407185.1 Glycine tomentella | reverse complement strand
TATGATGTATGTGGATGATTTGTTTGATTTTGCAGGATTCATATGTTTGATGCACCAATGAAAGTTGCTATTTTGATTGCTTTGCCTGCCTTGTTTGGCTTGTGGTTGGGTCTAGGCATAGCTGGAAGCGTTCTTGTTGGAGTGGGGTATGGCTTTTTCACCCCTTGGGTTTCAACTTTTGAGGCCTTCAGACATGACAATGTGTCCAAGAAATTTTCTCACTGTATTGTGGTGAGGTTTCTAAGATGATCTTTGCCATAATCAAGATTTGTTTGTTAAATTTTATTGGCATGTTGTTTGCTTATGGTAGAAGTTATTAGTTCATTTGGTGTGCCCTCTTTGAACTCAGGATGGAACATGGGAAACTATCAAAGGTAGTTGCACTGTGGTTAGGGATTTTGCAGATATGTGTTACCATTCATACCCAAGTTACTTAAAAGAACTGCGTGAATCACCTGCCTCAGATGAGCGTCAAAGGCTAAGGTAATAGTCATAAAGTCATTTATTTGTTGAATTTAAATAGAATGCACTAGCAATGTGAAAGCCTTTTTTTTTTTTTTTTAATCTCAAAGTAAAGGTAAAAACAGATAACATATTTATATATGTTCTGAATAACAATATCTATTTGCAAAATATTTAATGAAAGGATCATATCTGACTCAAACAAGATTGTCTCCAGGGGAAGATATCTGTGGTCTAGACAAAAAGAATATTTAATGAAAAGAGCGGCCCTAACTCACCTTTGAAACTTGTTTTACAGGTTAATTCATGTTCCCGGATGTGTCATTGTTGGGATAATGGGGCTAGTTGTGGAGATTCCTCTTTTCACTGCAATTGCTATAGTAAAGAGCCCCTACTTGCTTTTCAAGGGCTGGTTCAGACTTTTGCATGATTTGATTAGCAGAGAAGGGCCATTCCTTGAAACAGTTTGTGTCCCGATTGCTGGTTTGACAATATTTGTGTGGCCACTAGTTGTCATTGCCAGCATTTTGTTGGCTATTTTCTCAAGCATTTTTATTGGACTTTATGCATCTGTTATATTATATCAGGTTTGAAGTTTGATCACTTTTTTTGTCCATCATTAACTTTCACTGAATCCTTTGATCTTATCCAACCTTTTGACGTTCCTGTGGGTGTAGGAAAGATCTTTCCGTAGAGGTATAGCCTATGTGATTGCAATGGTTGCTGAGTTTGATGAATATACAAATGATTGGCTCTATCTTCGGGAGGGAACATTCTTGCCAAAGTACACATTTTCCCAATTATTCTTCTTTACTATCCGCCATTTTTTCCGTTAACATCAGCATTCAATTTGCTTGCAGCCAGGCCCCAATATCGAAAGAAAAAGGCTTCTCAATCATCAGAGTTTTCTGTGAGGGGAAACAGTGTGAGAGGAAACACTTCTATGGAGCCACCTGCAATGTTTATGCCAAGCTTAGCTCCTTCAAGATCTGTTAGAGAGACCATTCAAGAAGTGAAAATGGTGCAGGTAAGCAGTTTTCCCCCTAATGTTGATCAAGAACTTTGTGTTTCTTCATGTGCTTGCAGCTTTCAAGCACCAATGGTCTAAGCTATTCTTTGTCTTGTAAATTAGTTTAGTTTAAAATATAAGCAAATAGTCTCTTCAATCATGCCACTATTAGGAAAAATGTGAATATAGGAATCAGGATCAAAGAGTTATGCTTAGATTACACTAGTAGATGTATGGATGCTATGTGTCACAGTCAAACCAAGAAATAGGCTCTTTGGTACATGAAAGGGGTAACCAAGAAAGCTTGTTCAATGAAGAAAAAAATATAAACAAAACAGAAAGAAAAAACAGGGTACTAAATATCATCATCTGAGCTAGTCATGATTTGATATGATTGAAGGATTTTTATTCTGGTTTAATTACCAAGGTGGTACTGCATCTATATCTTTTGTTTGTTTTAATGGCCCAAAGGAAAACATATGTTTCAAGATTTTGATGTCTTCGTTTTCCACTGATCATTCTGTATTGATTGCTGTCTTAAATAACTTACAAAGTTGACATTTTGGTTGGTATATTCTAATCGATGTACTACATTTACCTTAAAATGACTGCACTTTGCAGAATAGCCAACCAACGAAATTGTTAAAAAGAATTGTATATTCCTTTTTAGTCATCAGATATCTAAAGGAAAAATTGTTAACTAAAAGCTTTTGCTAATTTCCTTCATTGCAACAGCATGTGAGATATTATTAGGACACTGAAGACACCTTTCTGATCTTATTATGCTTTTGATGTGATTTTATTATTTAGAAATACTAGTAATACACTTTCTGACACACTTTCTTGAACATACCCTTTATTATTGGTTAAAATTGATTAAAAATGACAATGTTTTGTGAGTCTTGCTCATGATTTTGTAGCTTTTAGTAAATTTTAACTAATTGTAGAGAATGTGTTAGAAAGAGTGTGTTACAGAGTATGTTGTTAACACTCTTTTATTATTTTATCTAAGAACAACCTCTTATGTTGTTTTTAAATCATTATGTACAGATCTGGGGAAATATGATGAGGTACTGTGAGATGAGAGGCAAGGAACTATTGGATGCTAATGTACTTACAGCTTCTGACCTCTATGAATGGATGAGGGGAAAGAATAACAATGAAGCTGCCATAGTTGGTGTTGGCTTGCCTTGTTATTCACTCCTACAAACACTTGTCTTCTCCATCAAAGCCAACTCAAGTGGTGTATTGCTACTTGATGACTTTGAAATAACCTACTTAAACAGACCAAAGGATAAGTTGTTGGATTGGTTCTTCAATCCTGTGATGGTTCTCAAGGAACAGATAAGGGTCATCAAATTGGGGGAAGCTGAACTGAGATACTTGGAAAAAGTAGTTCTCTTTGGAAGCAACAAGCAACGCATGGAGGCTTGGGATAATGGTGGTTTGATGATTCATGATGCTCTTAGAGCTGCTCAAATCGAGGGAATTTCAAGAAGGTAAGTGATCAATATATAAATTAGAGAATCAATCTTTGTGAATTTTATTGTGTGACTATGTTTTAGTTACTTCACATTTGTGAGGGTGTGTTTGCAGCACTCTTGAGTATAGAATAGGCTGTATATAGGATATGTTTTTCTCCTATTTCCAATATAACTAGAAATTTCTTCTTTTAGACTTTTATTCATTATAAAAAAACTATTATTTTTAAGACTATTATATTGTGTTCCCTTCTTCTCAAAAGAAGTTTAGAAAAAAGAGAAAAAAAATTATGCATTGATAGTGTAAAACACTTTACACCGATATCTAATCACAGATCACCATGTAAGATAAGTTTGTTGACTTTCATAATAATTATCTTAAAAGTTATGTCAACGATGATTTGCAATTGGATGACAGTATAAAATTAGTTTACACTATTAGTGCATGAACATTAAACTCTAGAAAGAAAAAGAAAAAACTGCTCCCAATTACCTTAGAAAGAATGAGTTTAATTTTCACATATTGTATAGAGAAATGACAACAACAGAGTCTTTTAAACACTTTTTCTCTTATTAGTTGAAATTTATTAAAAATTATAAATTTTTGTGGGTGTAACTTTTTATTTAGACAGTCTCTCTTCTATATTTGTAGTTTTCAATAATTTTTAAAAATAGTATAAAACTTTAATATGATAGTTTTTTTTATAGGTAAATGTTAATCGTTAATTTGTTAGTAGGTCGAATCAATGACATTAATGTATTTCATTAAATTCTTATAGAATTTGACTAATGAGTGTGCAATTCATTGTCAGGATGATTGGAATGATAAGAGGTATATCAAAACTTCCAACTTACAAAAGGAAGTTTCGTCAAATTGTTAAAGCTCTTGTTACTCATTCTCTGGAGAAAGACGTTTCAGAAAGGGCTTTAGTTACTCATCATTCTGTGGATGTACTAGATGTTTCTGAAAAGGCTTTAGTTACTCGTTATCTGGAGAAAGATCCTTCTGGAAGATCAAATAGGTCTATAGTATCAGTTGCCTCTGATGAAATTGTTTAGCTAGTTTTGTTCTCTAACATTGTCATTGAATGAGAATCATTGTAAATTCATTTAGTTTGTTGATTGACTGATGCAAAATAACTAATTGAGTGCCAAATTGGTGTTAATTGAATTGTTCACTCACCATGAATATCATATCACCTTGCCTAATGCAAATTTCTTTTATTTATACTACAAAAGTACATTCAAATAGTCTTCATTTTGATTAAATAGAGCAAAACAAAGATAGTGTGGGGCCTGATTTAGGGTGGACTAATAGATAACAAGCCCATTATGAAGAAAACAGAGTTGAAAATAATGCTAAGCTCTGACAAATTAAAGGGCCAATTGGACAAAGGAGAATGCCTGTTGATTCGATTTAATCAATTTTATAAAAAAAATTAATTAGTTTTTTATTAAATCATTTAATGGGTTTGATTCAAAATGTCAATGCAATTTAATTTAAATAAGTTTGAGTTAGATTGTTTTTTGGGGGGTGTCTTATTATACTTTGGACATTTTATTAATTAATAGTTATTTTAATTTATCGAATGAGTATTGAGTATAGAGTAGCACTTTAATTGAAGGTATCCGAGCTTTTACCATTGTAAAAAAAAAAAAACTCTTATAGCTAATTTTAAGCATAAATAGTAGGTACTCTTTATCTTATATAACTATATCCTTAATTAATTAATTGTCTTTTTATAATATAATTTTTTTTTTTTTACATTTTCAAACTCATTTTATTGTAACTTTTATATCTCACATATATACAAGAAAGTTTATAAAATATGAACAGAATCTTTAGATTTTCGTAGGTTTTTCTTCTTAATTTTCCATGGATTTTTTTATGAAGTTCGTAATTTTCTTGTGAATTTTTTCTGATATATATATATATATATATATTATATTTGCAAAATTTGTTATGATTTTGGAAAAAATATCATGGTATTAAATTTGTTAACAAATTAATAGAAAATATTTCTTTCGTATTTTCATACAAATTTAGTTTCATATAAAAACTTAATAGAAAAATCATTCATGAGAGATGATATCAAAATCATTCTATTTAATTTATTTTAAATTAAATAATTTGGCCCCTCCAATTTATTTTTTCAAGCTCCGCCACTGATGATATCAGTATTACTATACTTTTAGTGTGTGCCTGTGTACCATATATGATTTTAAACATGACTCACATGAAATTTTAACGAATGTAAAGTATAATTTGTTTGAAAAAGTTGGTCTTATTAAAATGTTTGTGTTAATTAACTTTATCAAACTAACTAATATTTCAGTCAACTTCTCCTATACACATTAGGGGGTTCTATTTTGAATAGTGTGAGGAGCAGAAAGGGAATCTAATTTGAAACCAGATATATATTTATTTTAGAGGAGCCATAAACCAAAATAGCGCCATCAATGGAGAGCAAAGAAACGTATAGTAGGGAAAGTAGAGCAAGAGAGGGAAGCCTAAAATTTGTTTGTTTGTTTGTTTGTTTTTTTTTTTTTTGGAGATAAAATATTTCCACACACATATCACTTGAATTATACCCTATGTGATATGATAATAATTTGTTTTTTATTTTTTTATTTTTTATGCAATGCAATGATTATTTGCATAACGTAAAGCTGTAATTGCTCAGGCACATTGGTTGTTGCTGCTTCTTTGTATGAAAAAGTACCGCTTCGTCTCTGCCTTCACGACCCATCATGAAATTCACGCGCATCAGGGAATCTCTACCCATGTGCTGCCAAGCCCACTCCATTCCACTCCCCGCTACCGCTAGATTGTACGGAACAAACACGTTCTTCCTCTCCACGCTACTCAACATAGCACCACAATTTCTTTTTTTAAATAATAAGAGAAACTGAATCTTATATATACAATTTTTCATCCAATAGTAATAAAGACTACTCTTTGATTTCCCCATAATATAATTTTTTTAGAAAAATATTATTTTTAAGTTTAATTAAATTTCAAACAAAAATTAATCTTATAATCAACTCAAAAAATGAAAGCTTGGCGATATATTGGAGTCCCATTGGAAAATCAAAAACATTCTCTAAATATGATGGTTCAAAAAAAATTAGTGTTTGAAATGTACTGTCTTTTTTAAAACAATGTTATTTACTCACCAATTCATAGACATTAATTACTGACTACTATAAAATAGTTTTTTCTTTAATCGTGATATTATTACAAGTTTTTTTTACTAAAAATAATATCAAATCTTAATCGAAAATCTTAAATATAATAATTTTTTTTTTATATTAACTACTAGTGTGAATATATTGAAGGGTGGTTTACAAACCAAAACGACGACCCAACAAATATTAGGTAGCTCGCCACTAGTCATTATTCATTCCCTTTCAACGTCCCAAACTTGCTGAGACATTACTATCTGTAATGCTATGCAGCAGGACCACCCTCGCACCTCATCTCATGACCCATCTGGTGAATAGATTTAAAAAAAAAAAAAAAATTAACTGTTTCGGAATTTGAATTTTACCCAAACCAACAACAACAGGGAGTACTATCCGGTGTACGTAACTTATTTAATTGTGTAAGAAGCGAGAAAGAGGTAAGGAGTGAATAAAGAAATAACAATGCTCCAGTTTTACTCTGTAGTGTGTGGTTTGTACCATTTTTGTTGTACTTGTGAAAGTGGAATGAATTTGGTTCCAAAACTAGAACACTCTTCTCACACAAAGGTAAATATAAGGTCACCTGTCAAATCCCCTTAAAATAACATGTTTGTAACTGTAACTCACACCCATTTCCTATTATAATTAGACAAACCATAACCATCACCTCCTCCTTCACCATTTTCACCATGCTTGATAATATATAACATTCTTCACTGTGCTGTTTTGTTCCCTTTGGATTTATTATAATATATATTATAGGAAATGGAAAAGACCTCGCCATCCACGCAGAAATAACATCCATCCATCCATCAATAAAAGTGATCGCAGAAAGTTTTGGGACAAAAGGCAAAGTTTTTCCATTGTTTAAAAAAAGGGAAAAAGACAAAGCAGCACTAAAAAATTAAAGCAATGAAAAGACAAGAAAGATAAATACGGAACAATGGTAAGGGTAAATTAGCGTCATGGGATAGGGGAAAAGAAGAAGAAGAAGAAGCAAAGATCGAAAAGATAAAGAGAAAATAACAGGAATTGACTTCTTTTTTTTTTTTTTTTTTATGTACCCTTCAAAGTTATAAAACAGAGAAACAGACACGAATTTTAGGGGGGAAATTGCGATTTGCAAAGCACAAAGAAAGGAAAAAAAAATGAGAGACTACAATTTTGTTGTAGCCTTATAGGAATCGTTTTCGCCACAGTCACCACCATCAACGGAATTCACAGAACTAGCTTTCGCCGTATAACTATATCATAAACCGTACACAAATAACCAAGGGAATTTAACCATAGAAGAAGAAAAATAAAATTAACTGTACACCAAACGACAAATCGAAGTAAAAAATGAAGTACCTAAAGTAAATTAATTGACGTAAAAATAATGTCAGCAAGTGGCATAATTTTTTTAATTAACGTGTTCTTCTTCTTCGTTTCTTCGTTCAAGGTTGGTACTTTCACTTTTATGACTTCAATTTAACCCACTCGTATCGTCCTTCCAAAGGCATATCCTTCACAAAATCATAATTATACCTGCAGATTAATGAACAAAAATAAATATAATATGCAAAATTTCAAACACTTCAATGTATATATATCATATTTTTAATTCAGTTTTAATTTCACATTTTAAAAATGGCAATGAATTGTTATCTTACTTGTCTGTGAAGCGTTTCTGAATATCTTTCTCCGCAGCGGCGAAGAAATCTTCGAGCTCCGACTCCGTCGGAATGCAGCGAGACTTGGTTTTGGTGATATGCTCCTCCTCCGTTGAATCCACCTCCTGCGAAGAAGAATTCGTAACCCGAAGCTCGCGCGTGAGACTCATCTCTCTCCTGCAACGACACAATTTTTTTAGGTTAATTTTCAGAATGTGTAATAATAATGCAGATATGTATGATGATGCATATATATACATATACATTTGCATAATTGATACATGCATGTCAGAGAGTTACAGAATTAGTTTTTTTGAACGGAAGGAATAATAATCATGATGATGATGACTTGCACATTCGATATGATACACTCACTCACTCACACCTTTTTAATCGTTTTGAATTCAAACGAAACCGAATCATTCAAGATTTGAAACGATTGCAATCACTTTATTTTATTTTATTGTTTTCCTTTTTTTGAATTTAAAATTAAAATTGAAAATTCGAGACCTTATTTGTTGTTGTTGATCACTGCAGTTGCACGTCCATGTTTCAACTTGCGCGCTCTCAACCTGAAAAAATTGCGTTACATTATTACAACACATTAATGAGAAGTAGTTTAATTTAAGGAGAGACAAAACGCAATTTCAATTAAACTAATTCATTGACATATAATAATTAGTAATTATTATAATTTATTGATAATATTCACCTCTAGATCTGAGGATTTGATGATTCGGTTTTCGTTGTCGAAGGATCCGTTGCTGGAGCAGCACGAAGCTGGAGATTCGCCGGATATTCGTTCCTCCGTCGCCGGCGCCGTTGCGTTGCTCAAACTCTTGATTTGAACGAAGGAGATTTTTCTCCTCTTCGGTGAAGTTGCGGAAGCTGCCATGGCCAATGCAGTTCGAGCTCGTGCCTTAACCTGACCCATCTCCATTAATATTCTTCTGCAATCTCAATTTTCAGTGTTCGAAAGTGCGACCAGGATCGAAATCGTGACGATGAGAAGAAGAAAAAGATAAAGAAAGGTTGAGGTGTTGGGGGTTTTGATATCGGTAGGAAGCGGTGATCACAGGCGCCGGAGGAGGGCGAATGAAGGAGTGACACGTGGCGGGAGGTGACGGTGAGGGGGTGTCGAAAACGCAAAATGATGCTGTGACGGTTGGTTGGGAGGGGAATGAGTAAACGGGAATCATGAGGTTAGGAAGGAAGAATCATATATAGAGATTATTTAGGAGAATTCTGTTTGGGGAGTGAAGATTGGAGAGAGAACTGCTCTCCAGCCAAAATAATTGTCTTGAAGGAAATTACAGTTGTATCCTTCTTTTTATTAAAATTTAGTATTTTTTTTCTGTATTGTACTTGGATATTCATATAGGATATTTTATGACATTTTCTTATATGTCTAGTTGTTATTTTACAATATTCTTTTTTAATTTTTGTTTTATAACTAAATGCAAAGAAACAAGTAGAGCTGCAAAAAAAATTGATGAAAATAGAAAAATAAAAAAGAGAAAAATATAAACATAAAATTTAAGTGAATCTAATTCAGTTGATGGAATAAAAATATTATATGAATATTATAAATTATTTAATTTTTATGGATAAAAAATAAAAAATAATATGAATTTTTTGGATTATTTAATTTAGTTTGAATGAATACTCTTTGATATAACACTTATAAATAATCCAAACGCTCAGCTGAAAAATTAATTTCATTTTTTCTTTTTCTTATTGTTAGACAATTGATTATGTATTGATATAATGATGAGGGGGTAAAAACACAATAATCAACCGGGAGCCTAAACAATTGATTTTCTTCTATTATTGTGACAGAAAAAAATGTCTATATATATCGATAATGACAATTATTTATCCCAAAGGAACAAATTATTAACACACAACATACAAATCTATTATTACAGAAAGTGTGTCTCCCATATCTATTAGGCACACTTTGTTTAATACTTTTTTTTTTATTCCTCACCATTTTAGCATGAAAAGGATTTTCTTGTAAAACTTTTTTTATTTCTCTCTTCACATCTCCCATTTTTAACCTCAACTCTAACTTTTCAATTTCTTTCATATTTCACTTTCACCAAATAATAAAGTCTAAGCATTCAAATAATGATGAGTTATAAGATTGGCTTAGGAGGAAGGGGAGGGGGAAGCACCGGTGGTTCAAATTTTTTTCATTAATAAAAATTAATATTTATTGATAAAAAAATAAATCAAGCGAGGGGTTCAATTTATGTTTTTACATTTTTTTTGTCGTGTATATCATATTATGTTGTTCGTCTCATGATTTTCTTATTTTTTTTCTTATTTTTTTTCAAATTGTAGAAATAAATATAAATAATAAGAATGGAATGGGTATTGTATTATTTGAGTATAGGTTCGTGTGTATTCCTTTTTACCTTTTTAGGATTTTCTTGTTCTGATTTCTATTTATGAAGGACTCAAGATAATTCATCTCAAATATGTTTTTTATGATGAATTGTTTCTTGTAGTTATTAATGTATACTCTCTAAAGAAATAATTATAGGAAACTAATTTGTTTAAACTATTAAAGAAAGAAAAAAGATTTCATAAACTAAAATTTAGTGTTACAATTTTAGAAATTGTACTAAAAGTGAAGGAACTTTCAAATAATTAAATATAAATAATGCACAAGATGATTGATGACATAAACGAAAACTTAAGTAAATTCTTCTACTTGTTTTCTTTTTTGAAGAGTAAATTCTTCTACATTTTGTTATCATTTGGTTTTGTTTTTCATTTCGGGGGTTGGCTTTTCTTTTCTTTTCTATACAGCTCATATTTCTTTTGTCGTGTCCGCTCTTCAATTGAAGACAAGGAATTTCCAAATGATATAACAGAAGCTTAGATGGTTGGAGAGGGGACATCGCACACATGGTCATTTAATTTATGGCCGTAACAGCTTAAATGTGAGGGAAATATATAATTAAATTAAAAATGCCTGACACTATATATGGTTTTATTTTTATTTTTTTTAAATGATGGACTTGCAAAAGAAGTAAAAGAAAATTTAACAGATGAGTTTGTGACGAAGAGCTGAGTTCTATTCTTATTAGAGAATAACAATGAATTTTAAACATGATTAAGTTTACATAAAAAATCAATCTTATAATTATTCAAAGTATTGAAACTTATGAGAATATCTCGAATTTAATTGGGGAGTCAAATTTTTTAATAATAATGGTTAAAAAAAGAGAATTTTAGTGTAATTCAATGGTTGCTTTATTTTTGGATTTTTTTTAATCCTTTTTTTCTGATTACAACTGATTCTTTGCCATTTTCTAATCGCTAAATGTAAAAACTTTTATACCAAGTTTCATTCTAGAGAATTTAGTTGGTATAAAATACGATTAAGATGGCCTATGTGGCGTACGTGCAATTACTTACACGTGGGTGTGATGGATCAAATATAAATTTGGCAGACAATATATGGACCACTGCCATAAAAGTTTAGGTTGTTTCTCGATTAATGATGCTCTCTCTCGATATGCCTATATATATATATACATATATATATATATATATATAATTCATCTTCCATGCAAATAAATCATTCATCCTCTTCTTTTTATCTTTTTCTTTCACTTTGTATACTCCCAGTCCAAAAGCTTGTATTTTTTCAGTTAGATATTTCTCGGTTGAAAGTTAAAGAGTAATTCTTCCAGATATTAAGATTTATTTAAAAGATTAAACTCTCCCAACTTATGTTTTTTCATATGCTAAAGATCATTTTCAATCAAAGCTTAATTTTAAGCAACCTTATATGACACAGATCATTTTCAATAATAATAAAAACAATTAAACAACAGTATCTAAAAATAAACAATCCGAGCGTTGAAGATGATATTATCAATCAACTAATATTTGCCTAAAAAAAGCATTCAACTAATATTTTTCACTTTTTTGCGACAAATAAATAATTGCAATATGATATATATATATATATATATATATATATATATATATATATATCCTACTTAATAAGTTTTCCATTCATGTCTTTAACTTAATAAAATTATATTATGACTTAAAAAAACAATCACGTGTTTAAAAATTTTGATAATTCATTATGCAATTTAATGATAAATATTTATTTCTCTTGCTCACATATATGAAAAATAATCCTCATCCTAGACACATTATATATGTGTCTGTTTGCATAAGCTCTAACAAATAATACTCCATTCATCCTACGCACTTGGGATAGGAATTGTTTGGACATATACTTAGAAGGAAGAAGGAGCTGATTAGGCGGTTAAATATGGTATTGAGCGGAAGCTGGTACAAGGGGAGAACAAGTTTATGAAGAATCTCCAACAAGAGTTATGGGAGGATCTGGAGCATACTTTGTTTCAAGAATTCTTGTGGTTTTAGAAATCTCAGTGTAAATGAATGCGTTTCGGTGACCGTAACTCGAGATATTTCCATGGGACGACGATGATCAGACATCAGAAGAACTTCATCCATGAACTGCAGGACATGGATAGATGGGTGGATGACATTTATGAGATTCAGTCTTTGATTTTAGACTTCTATATTAATCTGTTTAGAGATGATGGTGTGTATGAACCATTTTGCCTAACGGGCTCATTTCCTAGGCTGGAGGAGTCTTGTCTGGAGGCCTTTGAGGCAGCAGTTACGGATACAAATATAAAGAGAGCAATGTTTAGTATTAGAGGGTTCAAGGCTCCTGGGAGGATGGTTATTAGGCAGCATTTTATTAGTCCTAGTGGGAGGTGGTGGGGCCTTCCCTATGCCAGATGATTAGGAGGATTGCATTGGAGCTGGTTGAGTGAGAATATTAGTAAAACTTTGATTAGGCTCATTCCTAAAGTTGAAAATGCCTCTAAACTTAATCAATTTTGTCCCATTAGTTTGTGCAATGTTTCTTACAAGGCATTAACTAAGATTTTAGCTCATAGGCTCAAGCAGGTGAAGCCTCAGGTAGTGAGTCTAATGCAGTGTAGTTTTGGGACAGGGAGGCAGGGAATGGATAATATCATTATTTCTCATGAGGTGATTCGCGAAATGAAAAGGAAGATCAGGGATAAAGGTTGGATGGCAATTAAAATAGATCTTAAGAAAACATATTATCGCTTGAAATGGGAATTTGTGAAGGATACTCTATTAGAGATCGGGCTTCCTGATGTGTTCGTGGAGATGGTTTGGAGTTGTATTTCTACATCTTCTTCTAGAGAGCTTTGGAATGGTGAGACCTTGAACTTCTGCAGTCCTTCTAAAGGCATCCGTTAAGGGAATCCAAAGTCCCCTTACCTGTTTGTGTTGTGCATGGAAAGGTTGTCTCATTTAATTTCAATGGTGGTAAGTAGGAAAGGGCCTTATATTTCGCATCTTATGATTGTTGATGACCTGATCCTATTCACAGAGACTTCCATGGACTAGGTAGAAGTTATTTATGCTTTTTTGGAATTATTTTGTGAGAGCTCGAGTGAAAAAGTCAATCTAGATAAGACAAAGGTATTTTTCTCTAACAACATGAATTGGAATGTTAGAGATCATATCAGCAATGCCTTGGATTTTACTCGTACAAATGACTTGGGAAAGTACCTAGGGGTACAACTGCATCATGAGAGGGTTTCCAGGATGAATACCAAGGATGTCATTGAGAAGATGAAGCGTAGACTGAGTACATGGAAGAAGGAAAATTTGTAATTTGCGGGGCAGGTAACTCTATCAAAGTTTGTGCTCTCATCCATTCCATCATATTCTATGTAATGGGTTTCTATCCCTAGATCTGTTTCTGATGAAGCCAATAAGATCTGTCATAACTTCCTTTGTGGAGATTTTGAGGAAGTGCACCATATGCATCGAGTGGCTTGGGACCAGATTTGTAGACCCAAAGATGCTAGAGAGTTAGGCCTTTATATGGCCAGACATGTAAATGATGCTTTCATGTGCAAGATTAGCTGGGAATTGTGTATAGATGTATCTAAATTATGGGTGCAGGTTGTGAGATCTAAGTGTAGGTGTGGAGATGCCGGTATGCCTGTTATCAATAGGGGAAAGAACGGGTCCAACCTTTGGTCTGGTATAAAGCACATTTGGAAAATTATACAAGACAATTCTGTGTGGAGGGTAGGTGATGGTGAAAGTGTGAAGGTCTAGGACGATAAGTGGGTTCCATACTTGGAGTGTTTGAGTACCCATGCCTTAGTCCGAAGGAGTAATTGGACACTAAGGTTCGAGTTAGTGAGATTGTGTTAGAAGAAGGAAGGTGGAATTCAAATTTTCTAGAGAATATGGTTTCCCTACATGTGCGTGCGAAAATTGTATCCCTACAAGTGCCTAGTGTGGACAAAGGCAATGATTCCTTGTCTTGGAATCTTGAGGGTGATGGTCACTTCATTGTTAGATCTACCTATAATGTTATTGCTTTCAATGTTTCTTCCTCGATAATTGATTTGTTTCAATTGATTTGGAGGTGGAAAGGGTTGGAAAGAATGAAGGGGTTTCTTGTGGAAGATGGGGAAGGAGTGCTTAATGAAAAATTAACATAGGGCGTGTATAGGGATGACCTTGAATATTAGATGCCCGATCTGGGATGGGATGGAGGAAAATCTGACTCATGTTTTGAGAGATTTCTTCACGACATCTCAAATATGGAAATTGTTCCTTCCTGCTTAGTTTTGATCTTGGATTTTTGTAAGTGAGATAGCAAATTAGATGGTCTGGAACTTAGGGAGAGGTCATATGGTTTCTGCTAATTGGAACTTTCTTTTTTGGGGCTATCTTGGACAATATTTGGAGAAGGAGAAATGAGTATGTATTTCAAGGAGTTTGGTCTGGGGATTCTATCATTAAAAGCAAGGTGCAAAACTCCTTAATTAGTTGGGTAGCAGCATCGAGATTCCTGGAGGATTTCGCTTCTCCACTAGGCAGAAGGGTGGATTCATCTTTTAACTAGTTGGCCCTTCCATTGGGTTGGATTATAATTAATGTTGATGGAGTGGTGTGCTTAGCTGGGCTAGAAGCAGCTTATGGTGGGGCGATACAAGATCACAATGGAAACTTCCTAGTGGATTTCTCTGTTGGGCTGGGGAATGTTTCAGTGGTCACTGGGGAGTTATGGGCATCTTCTATGGGATACAAATTGCTTTGAAGAACGGTTTCTTGTATATTGTTGTGGACTCTAATTCTGAGGAAGTTGTTAATATTATGGAGAATTTTGGGTTGATTACTCATCTTAATGTTTCATTGGTGGAGGAGATCCAGAAAATGTCTAAGCTCCCATTTGGGTTCGTTGTTAAACATGTCCTTTGGGAACAAAACAAAGCTGTTGATGTTATGACCAAGGGTGCACTTGGTATAGGGTCCTTGTTGGTTTTGTTTAAGGATCCTCCTATGTTTGTTGCGTCTTTAGTTGTTCTTGATGTAGTAGGCTCTTTGCCTACAACATAACCTTTTCTTGTTTTGGGTATTTGCTCTTATTCCAGCAAAAAAAAAAAAAAAACTTCATCCATCCCAAAATAAGTATCACATTTAAGAGAAAAAAAATTATCCCAAAATAAGTGACACATTTATCTTTTCAATATAACATTAATTTTTTTTCACCAATACCTTAATAAATGTCACTTTAGTTTTTAAATCTAATATTAATATTACTCTCTTTCATCTATTTAAGAGTATTGGTGGAAGAGAAGTTCTCATCAAATATGTTCTTCAAGTTATTCCTACTTATTGTATGAGTATTTTTCAAATCCCTCAATCTCTTGGGGATGAACTGCAGAAGATGATTAATTCTTATTGGTAGGGAAATAGAAGTAGAGAGTCAAAAGGCATAAATTGGTTGCCATGGGATAGACTATGTGCGTTGAAGAAGGATGGTGGAACGAGGTTCCAGAATGTCTTTGCCTTTAATCTTGATATGTTAGGAAAGCAGGGATGAAGAATTGCAACTATCCCTAATGCTTTGTCATTAAGGATTCTCAAAGCCAAATACTTCATAGGAGGGGATTTCATGCATTACCACACATGTGATCTTTAGCAACATGTTTTTGCCTAAAACTTAGTAAAAAATTTGCTAAAAGTTTTCGACAAATTTAAAAAATATTGTCAAATATGAATAATGTTATTAATATGTTTTCACAACCTTTTGTCAAATGTTGTCTATAGCTCATGTCGCTAAAGGTTTTAGCAACATTGGCTATACATAACATTTGATAAAATGTCGTGAGAAAATATTAGTAACCTTTATTCATATTTGACAACATTTTTATTAAGTGTTAAGAAAAAATATTGCCAGAGGTCATATATGTAGTAGTGATGGAAGCGTCATCAGGAAGTAATCCATGATTTACTTGGCAAAGCATTGTCAATTCTAAGGTGGTGTTGAAGAAGGGTTTTTGGTGGAAGTTTGGAGATGGGATGAGTAATGATGTGCGGAAACAACCATGGTTAACGTCTACAACCAATGCATATATCCAGACACCCTTGTATCTAGGTATGGAAAATTTGAAGGTGAATGATCTTATAGATAATCATTTGGGTAAATGTACCCCTTATTGATCACTTATTTGATCGTGATGATTTGAAAGCTATCACGCATTTGCCAATATTGGATGTCTCAAGAGGTGATATGCATATTTGGGCCCATATTAGTTATGGAGTGTTCATAGTGGAAAGTGCTTATAAGTTGACTTTGAAATAATTCACAAATTATGGTATGTTACGTGTACATGGTTATTAGCACCATAGTTGGGACTTGGATATTCCTCCAAGAGTGAAGGCCTTCTTATGGAGTTTTTGTAGAGATTATCTCCCAACCAAGGCAAACCTTTTTACAAGGTAGGTTCATTTTCCTTCGATTTGTCCACTATGTGAGCTTAATGTGGAGACTACCTTTCCCATGTTTTTCTTATGTCTATCAAAGATGGGTGTTGGGAGCACGTTGAGATGAAGGAAGCTGTTGAGGCTTGTTCTATTTAGGTCAAGTCTAGCGCCAACAAATGGTGTTCCTTTGCTTTCTCAATTGAGTTTGGACAAATGCAAGCACTTGGCTATGTTGATTTGGAATATTTGGCGGAAGAGAAATGATAAGTTGTGGGAGAAGATAGATGTCTCAAATTTTGGTGTTGTTCACTGAGTAGATGATTTCTATCAAGGGTGGGCCAAAGCTAAAATGAAATCCAGGTTTTCGAGTGTAAAAACTAGCCAAGCTTCCATTAACAAGTGGTATCCTCCACCCTTGGATCATGTTAAGGGCAACGTTGATGCTAAGTTCTTTTATGAAGAAAATCTCATAGGAGTAGGGTAATGTGTGTGTGATATCAATGGCATAGTTGTTGTTGGATTCACAAATTGGAGAGCACCAATCATGGACATCAAGGAAGGAGAAGCTTGGGCACTAAAAACGGCTATGAAGTTTGTCATCTCCCTTGGTTTGCAACATGTGAAGTTTGAAATTGTGAGATTATGGTGGATAAAATTATCTAACACATCAATGATGCTTTTGAATTTGATAGTTTAATTCATACCTGTATTTGACTATTTCAACAAAATTCAACTTTTTCTATTAGGTTTGCAAAGAGATAAGTCAATGGGGCTACCCACGAACTAGCTAGGGTGATAATATTCTTTCCTAGTCTCTATAGTTTTTATCTTACTATTTCTTGTATTGAGCAATTGATTAGTAATGAAATGAGATGAGTATGTTTACGTAAAAAAAACATTTTCCTAACATTAACATTAATCCATTAGTAGCCTTTTATATATGTATCATCCCTATCAGCGATAAAGTTAAAAATAAATAGGGAATTTTTACGCTTAAAGAAATAAAGATCGAATGCTTAATTAAGAATTAGACTTAATTGAAAATTTGAAATAGATATTTTTTTTTATTTTGTTGGGATGATAATTAATTATACTTTTATATAACATGTTTCAATATCAGCCATAATCCATCATAGCAAATATAAGCAACAAAAATAAAAAGAAGGAAATGAATACACATGTACTCTATTGGTCTCTATTATAAACAACAAAATATTATTTTTTAAATATAA
>PYAF01002329.1:1169439-1198158 GCA_007407185.1 Glycine tomentella | reverse complement strand
TGAAAAAAAATGAAATACCCCTATGAAAAAGTAAAAAAAAAAAATATATATACGAAATTATAAAATAAAAGTCGTAAATAAATGTACGACTTCTAAAAGAATCACGAGTAAAACCAAAAATAAATTGTTTGACTTTAAAGTCATAAATTTTATAAAAAAAAACTTAAGTGGGATCATAAAAAATGTTACAACTTCAATTTTAAAAAAATAATACGACTTTAAAGTTGTAATTTTAAAAAAATAAAATAAACTCAAGTCGTAAACTATTTTACGACTTCAATTAAAAAAATTACAAGTCGTTCAACTGATAAGTCATAACATTTGTTACGACTTACCCCAAATTGTAATAAAAGAAAAAAAAATGCCCCCTCATTGATCGTTTGGCTAATTACTATGATACTTCAAAAATATATGATCCAATAGCTGAATCAACAAGAACCACAACCAAAAACAATCCTAACATTCCAATAGGTTTGTAGAAGGCGTTAAGATTAACGTGTTCATTTTTCTTGGATTCTAAAATTAGGTTCTAATAATCAAAAACTGAAACTCGACAACGATTTAGAAGAAGATAAGGAATGTGAGGTGGAAATAGAACGAAGCAAAACAATGACATATAAAAAGAAGCAATTTTGCCGTGAGGGGAAGAATTAGATCTGGAAATGGGGGAAGGTGAAGAGTTGGAAGAGATGTTATTAGTTTATTGATTGAATAAGGGTATGGGTCCATGAAGCAATTTCAACGAGGAAAGGGAATTGGTAAACATATACTAGTTGAATGCGAATAGGATGATATTTTTACTATTTAGGTAAAATGAACTATTTGATAATTTATTTATTTTTATTTCTTTAATTTGATTATTTATCTTTTGGAAAGTTTATTTTGATCATTTATATTTTAAAATGACCTAAATGATCCTCCCGACAAACTTAACACTATTAATGAAATAAAATTTTTTACATATCATAATCGTCACAAAATATAATTTTTTTTCCTTCACTTCAACAACACAAAAAACTGATATTCTTAGGCCTAAAACTCCCAATTCGGGAAAATGTAGTCCAACCCAACATTATTGACTGCAGGGGGGTTTGTAGCTCAGTTTGGTTCAATTTTTCATTGAAAAGTCATCTGAACCAATTTTAAAAAACATATGTAGTTCGGTTTTTATTTAAAATAAAATCCAAACTAGATCAAATCAATATTTTATGGTTTGATTCGATTCGATTTTTTTTTAAATTTATATACTTTTTTCATATTTTAAATAAAATTTCATTAAAAAAATTGTTGATAAAATCTATGAAACTTATTATTGATATGCTAAATCTTCTACAATAAAAATATGCAAAATTTCATATATTTTGAACCGAACATATTTTAAAAAGTCATTTGAAAAAAGAAATTAATATGCATTGTATAAGTTTCATATACATATATAACATTACAAAACATTGTGAAACACAAATGGTTCACAACATAAAGTGCATAACACTAAAGTAATGTAAATGTTAGTACAAGTGTTACAATTTGGTTTGGATTGGTTTCAAAAAACATAGACCACAAACCAAACCGAACCAATCAGTTCGAGAAAAACCATCCAAACAAATCCAAAAAAAATATTTTGGTTTGAGTTTTGATTTTTTGAGCGATTTTCGATTTTTATTTTAGATCAGTTTGGATTTGAACACCTTACTTGTTGTGTATCAAATCACCCTCAAGATATGTACCCTACTACATGAACATGAAAAACACAATGATACCTAGTAAACTATAATGGATCAAGACAACAAAAAATGTTTAAGTATTAGGATTTAGGAAAAGCTTAAATATGTTTTTAGTTCCAGTAAGTTAGCATTTTTATTTTATTTTTTGTCACTGTAAGTTCATTTTTCTAATTTTAGTCCTGATAAGTTGACACTTTTCCAATTTTGATCTTGTAAGTTTTTTTTCTTTTCATTTTTAACCTTTGTAAATTTGTGTTTTTCAATTTTAGTTTCTTTAAGATTCTATTTTTTCATTTATAGTCCTCATAAGTTTGCTCTTACAAGGACCAAAATTAAAAATAATGCAAACTTACAAGAACTAAAAATAAGAATAATCTTACATGAACAAAATTTGAAAAAGCACAAACTTACGGTGACTAAAATTAGAAAAATGATGAACTTATAGAGACCAAAAATGAAAAAAAAAAACCTAACTTACTAGGATCAAAAACATCTTTAAGCCTTTCCTAAATTCTAATAGCTTCCCCTTGGAAGATTTGTACTCCTAGCCAATGTTATACAACCCGGCACGGTCATTGACTCAGTCAAGGTAGTGGCTCAGTGGTCCAATCGATGGATCAGTAATTTTCTCGGTTTGACCCGGTCTATATTAAAAAATTCAAAATTATATTATATATACGCATATAACTAACATTATTTGATTAAGAAAAGTTCATCCATAATTTCATACTCAAAAATCCAAAATAATAATGGAAGTATTAAAGTTGATAACACAAGTAAAGTGTATTAATAATAAAAGAAAGTGTAAATAGCAACTACCTAAATTAAAACACAAGTCCAGTTTTTAATAAACAAAATGAGCCAGTAGCCTAGTTCTAAATGCAAAATGGAAACTACAGGAAGCAATAAAAGGAGTACAGGAAGCAATATCGTGGATCTGGCCAGATTAGGTCCAAATAAGCAAAAATCCTAATCCCCATTATATATATTCTTCTCTTCCTGTTGCGCCTCTTCTTCTTGCTAGTTTGCTACAGTGCTACACTGCTACCCTCTTCCTCTTCCTCTTCGATCATCACCGTGCTTCCACCTTCTCTACCTCTACCGCAAGTGTTCTCTCTCTACCTCCTAGCCTCCTACTGCAAAGAAACCCAAAGCCCCCTTTTAGGAAGTTTGACCCCTACCAGGAAGTCGTCAACGAGAAGCCACGACGACAAAAAGCAGTGACTAATTTTGCCTTTCTGGTTTCTATTTTGGTGACGACGATGGTGATGACGGCCAAAGCATGAGAGTGTAAAGACGGTGAAGGCGTGAAGTGAAAGCGAAACCCAGACCGGGTTTCAAAAATCGGTCGGATCACCGGGTCACCACAAAACTGGCTGGGTGTGGCCGGATCATCCCTAGCCAGATGCACGGCTGGTCAAACAACACTGCTCCCGCCCTAAAACTGAAAAATACTAACTTATAAGGACAAAATGTAATTAGTCAAAATGTATCTAGATGCACCATAAAGTGATAGCCAAAATGTAATTAGTCTCCCCACAACTGGAAGTCATGGGGTTTCCCTCTCCTAACAAAGTCTTCTCTATACACACGACCATGGAATCGAACTCCTGTCAGCATGCTTATAGAATCCATTCATCTACCAACTATGCTAGACCTTGTTGGTTGAAGATTCTGATCTTTGCATTTGAGTATTTATGGTGTTCCATAGACCAACAACCTCTCTAACATTTCGTACATGAAAGCAATAAAAAAAAAATGTCATTCATTCTCTATGTTAGTTTCACAATATTCACACAAGCTCGTGTAATGAACTCCTTTGTGTTGAAGACGTGTTCTTGTTGGAAGGCAGCCACATGAGAGTTCGCCAAAGGAAATGCTTCACTTTTGGTGGAACTCATAGGTTCCATGGAAGAGACCAATTGCCTTGCAGCTTGAGATATGATAGCAACATGACCCATAATACTAGCCTCAAGAGAACCACTTGAAGGCCCACTACCCTCAAGGACTATGTATGATGCCAATTGGGATATGCCTCTGAATATGCCTTAGGATATTTGTTAGAAAGGCATTAGATATTTAGAGGATTTGGTTGTAACATCCACATGATATTATTCCTTTTGGATAGACTTTTTTTTTGTTTCCACAATTCTCAAACAACCAATCATTAGACTATGATGATGCTATATAATGCTGAGTAAAAATGAAATAAGGGATCTAGTAGTAGTCTATAGCAACTTTTACTTTATCAGTCCTCTAACAATTGGTCTAATCCGCCATTGCCATGGCTGACCACAACACCAAGAAATCCGCCACAGACTGGCTCGAGGTTGCTGTCATCCACCTCACACAATCACAGACAACAATGACCACCAACCACCAAGACCTTTCCATCAAGGTTGAAGCAATCCTTGAACATCTCTCTTCCCTTACCACCCATTCCTCACCTCCTGCTCCAACCCGCCAACCAATGCCCATTACCCATCGTCCATCCATCAAATTGGATGTACCGTGCTTTGATGGCCATGACCCCCTCGGTTGGATCTTCAAGATCAACCAATTCTTCGACTATTAGGGGACCCCTGATAACGAGCATCTCATAGTTTCCTCCTTTTATATGGACGGAACGACACATAGTTGGTACCGATAGATGTTTAAAAATGGCTTCATCACCTAATGGACAAGTATATTGCAAACACTTGAGTCACGTTTTGCACTGTCATTTTGTGATGACCCAAATGGAGCCTTCTTTTACCTTTCACAACAAGGCACTATCAACAATTACATGACTGAGTTTGAACATTTGGCAAATCAAATAGTTGGACTTGCTCCCATGTTCTTGCTAAGCTACTTCATTTCTGGGCTTACACCGGACATTCGTCAAGAAGTACAGACTTTGCAACCAATGTCTCTTCCTCATGCCATGGCCCTCGCAAAGCTTCAAGAGGACACGCTCAATGACTCACATCGCCATTCCAGACCAACATCTTCTAGCCATTCCAACAAATCCCCCACACTACCCCTTCTTTAACCTTTCCGTCCACTCCCAAATAACTTTGTTTCACGAACCTATCACTCGAAGAATTATCTTTGCACCACAAGAAAGGCTTATGTTGCCATTGCGATGACCGGTGGGTATCCTACCACCATTGCAAAGGTTGCTTCCTCATCCTCATTGTCGATGCCAATGATATAAAATTTTGAAAGTTCAAAAAAACGCAGTACCTTGGTCCAACCACGGTGTGCTTACATGAGGGTAAAAACAAAAATTTTTGATGCGAAAACATATACCATCTATGCACCTCATGTATGTGTGCCTACGAATTACGCATTGAAAGACGTTGGGGTTTTAGAAATACCTTTATCACTTGAAGGCTCAAAGAAGATGATTCCTTCCAATGGTGATCCACATGATTATTTGCTTCTTGCAAGTGAGAACTTCTTCTCCTCCTTGGTTCCTCCTTTTCCTTGGTGGCTTGCCAGGTGCATGCAAGGTATGAGGCTTTCAAGTATTTGGTTTCTTTTCTCAAGACTATGAAGGTGCCTTGAGATCAAGTGAAGGTGCAGCAAAAGACGAGATAAGATGAGGTTAAAGAAAAACTAGAACTTGATTCAGAACCAAGAGAGGAAGGGGCAAAATTTTTCTCTCTCTTAATCCTCCCCACATAGGCGCCTAGTTAGGTGAGATAAGGTTATTGCATTGCATTATCTTCTCACTCTAAATCAGCCCCAGTTTGTTGAGAATTTCGAAATTCAAGATGTTATTAGAACATCCTTGAGTTTGTTCCACTCTTGCAAGACTTGAATTCAAAATTCAAGTGAATGAATCCTATGCATTTGTTGCAGATAATTTGAAAAAGAATCTATCAAGATCCTCTCATCAAAATCGCCTATTTCTCTCTCTCATCTCTCCAAAGTTTGTTGCAACAAAACTCATTTGAATTCTGAATTCAAATAATAATGTTGTTTAGAGAATCTTTATCCAATCTTTATTGGATAATTCGTTTAGATAATTTAAATTATCCTCAACAACCTAATCCTCATAGAATTTAAAATTCAAATTCAAATTTCAAATTCAAATTTCAAATTCAAATTTCAAATTTCAAATTTCAAATTTAAATTCAAATATAAATTCAATTTTATCCCAGTTCGTAATTTGAATTTGAATTCAAATTCAAAATTCAAAATTTTAAATTTCAAATTTCAAATTTCAAATTGAAATTTCGAATTTGCCCAAAACTTATTTTGGTCAAGTCAACTCCTTGACTTACTAGGATTCATGGCTTAAGGCCCATCGGGCCTATCAACACATTTGGGCCCATTAGTGGAGAAACCAATTTCACTACTAATGCCCTAAATAGAACGCATGATTCAAGTGGACTTGAAGTTCAACTTTAACCCAATTTAACTCATAGTTTTGATAAAGCCCAATAACTAATTAATTGCTCAAACTCGCTATAACTTGCAACAAAGAATAACCTTTATGTGTGACCCATTAGGCCCAATTAGTCATTGACATAAATAAACTTGGACCACTTAAACTCTTTTAATAGGCCCAATTCATTTAATGACCACATAAGACACTAGTGATGCTCTGCGACCCCATAAAAATATTTGAGTTGATCAAGTGATCTACCTTTCTAATTTGGATACCGTGTCCCCATCATCCCTCACATCGTCATTCACATTTAGTCAAGAGTAAGGATAAAGTATTATTTCTCTTTATTGACTAAATATAGCTTTTCACAGGAACTAGGAGTCTTCTTCTATTAACTCTAAGATGGATCATGACTCCTCATGATCTCTTACTATGCATAGGTTCCCGAGTCAACTAGAAGTCATCCAAGCCCTATCGGTCTTGTGAACGACTAATCCCTCGTAAGGGATTATGAGTCCTTTCGGCATGTCCATCAATACTCATGTATTTAGGTTATACCCAAGAGTACACATGTTCTCCTCATTTTCAGGAGGGTAGAGTCGTACAATCAAAGTATAACCCTAGGACACAATATTCGATGACATCCTCAAGTCTAGGGCGATCCGCACTATCAAACGATGAGAGACTTTACAAATCCAATGATATTTTAAAGAATCCTTGTGGAGTCTCTCGGCGGGTCAGTTCAATGCCATCTGTTCCCTAACAGATCCACCCACGACATCAACTAAGGCATCACCATGCCTGCATTCCATGAGGTCCCTACCTAGTATCTCTATACAAGTAAAAGATGTCGTACTAGTCTTATTGAGATCATCAATGCCCTTTCTTGATGATTCAAGACTAGGAACTAGCTTTAGGCAATAGACATGTAGTGTCCTCGAATCTTCATGATCATGATGCCTATCATAGATCCTCGAGTGTACACTTGTTCTATTACTAGGACCTTTATCTTTTAACGCATATATTACTAGAAATATAGGTGAGACATAAATATGATAAAGATAAAGTTTGCTCTTATTAATCTTGAAATAATACAAAATGTTCAATTGATAAATCAGATTGTCTCTAGGACACCTATATACTAACAAATTTATTGATATGCCGCCTCAATCTAACCCTAATACCACTGAACTCGACATCCTCTAACCCGACCTTGTACGCCTCTGTCTGGAACTTTTCGCCTCTACGACACTTTTAGGAGCTTGTGAGTCACCATCCTAGTTGATAGCGGAAGCACTTAGACCTTTGTGCAACCATGCATGGCCAAATATCTTGCCCTACCCACTATTTCCACTTCCATTCTTCAAATATGACTCCCCTCTTTCGGACACCAACCAATTACCTGCCCAACACACCATAGCACACCACATTCACCTTTTTCCCAATTCCTCTCTCATAAATGTGAGACCTTACCATTACCCTTATTTCCAAAATTCTGAACTTAAGAAACAAGTACATGAAATGCTTGTCTCTGGCATGATTCAGATCAACCAAAGTCCATTTTCTTCTCCGGTTCTTCTTGTAAAAAAAATGGTAATTGGTGGTGTTGTGTCGATTATCGGGCCCTAAACGCGATAATTGTAAAGGACAGATTTTTGATGCCGACAATGGACGAATTGTTAGACGAACTTAAGGGTGCCCCTTGGGTTTTCGAAACTCGACCTCCACCAAGGTTTCCATCAGATTCTTATGGCCGACGAGGACATCCAAAAAATGAATTTCCAAACACACCAAGGGCACTACAAATATCGAGTCATGCCTTTTGGTCTATGCAATGCCCCTTCGGCTTTTCAGGCGACCATGAACGAACTTCTAAAGCCCATCCTCCGCAAATTCATTGCCATGTTTGTTGATGATATACATGTTTATAGTTTCTCTTTTGAATTGCACCTCACTCACTTGGACTGTGTTTTTCGTACTCTTTTGCATGGACAATTTTTTCTTAAATTTTCCAAATGCATTTTCGGCCAACACCAATTGGAGTATCTTGGCCATATTGTTTCCCAGGCTGGAGTAGCACCCGAATCCTCCAAAATCAAAGCCAGGGTTGATTGGCCCCCTCCAAAATCTGTTCAAGACCTACGTGTCTTCCTTGGGTTGATAGGTTTCTACAAACACTTCTTAAAGGTTTATGCATAAATTGCTTCACAACTAACGACTCTCCTCCGAGTGGATAACTTTCATTGGGATTCGAAAACACAAACAACCTTTGACTCCCTCAAATGAGCCATGACAACTCGTCCTTGCTCTCCCAGATTTTACAATCCCTTTTACTTTTGGAAACAGATGTTTCGGGAGTTGCAACGGGAGTCGTGCTGATGCAACACAATCACCCAATCGCATATTTCAGCAAAACCTTTTGCCTTCTCTCCAGGAGGCCTCTACCTACATCAGGGAGGTCTACACCATTACCACGACTGTTCACAAATGGCAACAATACCTCATTGGCCATAGATTCATCATCCTCACGAACCATAAGAGCTTAAAAGATCTCATGTCCCAAATCATTCAGACGCTCGAGCAACATATTTATTTGTCTAAGCTCCTCGGATATGACTACACCATCCCGTTCAAATTTGGGGCTCACAATGTGGTGGCCAACGATCAACCGCGTATTCCTTACCCAACTTTGAGTAGTTACCTTACTTTGTTTATGCCTAACTTCACCTTCCTAGAACAGTTGCGCAAATCACTTTATACCAGTGCTAAAATTCAGCAAGATCCTGCTTCCTTCGTAGATTACAAGATCCAACGGGAGCTCATCTTCTTCAAAGACAAAATTTGGCTCAATAGTAATAATCTTTTCAAATCTTCCCTGTTACAAGAATTTCATCAATCACCAGTCGGATCCCACATAGGGGTTGTGAAAACATTACATAGATTTTAGGCCTTTTTTTTTTTTGTTTACACTGTGCCAAGATATAAAAACATTCGTCACCCAATGTTCCATTTTTCAACAAATGAAGTATGTAACAAAGAAACGTTTCTTTGTTATAGTGAATTGCAGTGGCCGGAAATGGGCCGTCAGAAATCCGCGCTTTTGTTGTAGTGAACCTATTGGGCTTCTACAACCACTCCATGTCCCTACTGCTATATGGGAAGATATTTCCTTGGATTTCATCACGAGCTTGCCTCCTTCCCAGGGAGACACCATCATTTTGATCGTGGTGAACCAATTTTCCAAGGGAGACTATTTTAGTGTCCTACCCTCCAGTTACTCTGCCTTCAAGGTAGCCTCTCTCTTTTTTGACTTGGTTTGCAAATTACTTGGATTCCCACACAGTTTGGTATCTAACGGGGTCCAATTTAATAAATTATTAAATTGCTTCAATAATGAAAAAATGAATTAGTCTGGATGTACACCTCTATCAATTCATATTTTACGATGTATGAGTTGTGATAGTGACAACTCAAAAATCTTGAATTCAATAAAAATTTAATAAAAAAAAAGCAACACACAAATATTTTTTACAAAATAACTATGTAATTTTGATTTCTATATTGCACCTAGAGGTATATAGGAGTAGAAGACCATTCACGTCGAGCTGAAAAGATAAAAAAAATACAATAACAATCCTCTTTTTCATAATAATAAATAAATCTCTTGTTAAAAATAACAGTAAAAAGTAGGTTAAAATGTAATTTTTGTCTCCCATTTTGCTTAAATATGTGATTTTAGTCCCGTATTTTCTAATTGAGACATTTTATTCCTCACTTTTAAAAAATTCACTATTTTAATCCTTTATTTTTTAATTGAGACATTTTGTCACACATTTTAGACAAATTCACAACTTTAGTCCTTGTGACTAATTTCAAACGTAATCTATATATTCTATAAACGTTAACTGGTACGTGCCTTCTTATTATCCATAAGACAAATGTTGTTTTTAAAATTATTTAATTACTAACAAGGTTAATTTATTAAAAAAATAGATTTAAAAATTATATAGTCAAGTCTTAAATTGAAAAGAGAACTAAAATTATAAATTTTTTAAAAAGTGAAGGACGAAATATCTTAATTAAAAAATAAGGGAAATAAATGTCTCAATTAAAAAATAGGAACAAAAATCGTGAATTTGAAAAAATAAGGGAATAAAAATTACATTTTAACTTAAAAAAGTATCCAACAATATTTATGTTTGTGTTGAGGCTAAATTAAATAATTTCAAAGTTATTTACATTTTGCACAATTATTCAAATGTAACCGTCTTAGGCTTTTAGGTCGGGACATTGTAGGATGCTAGTACATTTCCTATGTGTAATCAACTTTTCAGACCCAAAATTTAATTTCAAAATCATTTTCTTTTCAAAATATTTTTTCTTAATAAACTATGCTAACCACTATTCTATTTTTAACCTTATTTTTTGTGCTCGCTGCCGTGATCCTGGTTGGGACAGTCAACATAGTTAGTGTCGTACATGCATGCACCCGTGGATTCAAAAACAATAGTCTTGTTTGTGCCAAAAGAAGCAAGCGATATAGGAATACTTGAAGACTTTAATGGATTAAGTGTTGAATCACTACACCAAAAGCAGTCTTTTAGTGGCAATTGTTTTGCCTTTGTTGGTGTATCCAGGGTCGGTTAACCACCACCACCACCACCACCACCACCCAACTTTAATTTGTTCTTTTTTTCATTAGAATGAAAAATGTTTTATTACAAAAGCAAAAAAATCAACACTAACACCTGTATTTAGACTTCACATGTACTTTTAAGGGGGAAGGGGCTTTCACATAAGTTCAAAGTAGTGACAAAAACCCATAATAGAATTCTAGTTTAAAGAGGTTTTATTGAATTCACTCAAAGAGCTTTCGGTGACAAAAGAAAGACCAGAGTCTAAACTTCTTATAGAAATATATTCTCTGCCCAGTTATAAGCCTAACAAACCACAATTTGCCCAGTTAATTAACCTGCCGAAAAACAAAACCATTAATGAACAAGGATTTGGAAGAGAAAAATATATAATTTATATAACCGAAATAGGTTACATGGTATCAGTCAAAAGAAAAAATGAATAAAAAACTGAAATAAGATACACACTTTCTATTAATATCTACTATAAATTTACTAGTTCTTCTTTAACTAGAGAAGAAGCATAATTATTTGATAATGACAAGTCTATAACTACAATTCAATAATCATAATTTTACAAGCAAATTTTGCTTCTTCAATTCATTGAACGCAGGGATATGGAGTGATAGGTATCATTGTCCAAGTAACGAAAGAATGCCGAATCTGGTAAACCCAACTTCATTATCATGGATTAAGTATCCAATGGATGGGGACTTCCTTGAAAGCCCATAAATTATGCATGATTTCAGAAATCTTTTCAATTGCTAATCGTCAGAATTCAAAATGGAATAATTGACTTATATGTTTATACCTGTAATGTTTAACTTCTTTTTCACGGTTTATGCCTTCAAGTTATGTTAGTTGAGGGTTGGGATAAGGGATTCGGATCCTAGGTTCAAGTTATTAATGTCTAAAGAGTAACAAGATAAGTGGCACATTTCTAAAAGGCATTTTACAATTAAATGGTATTATATATCAACAGAAACTTGGGAAAAAAAAATAGTAAGGTGGAACCTATGTTACATTGCCAATAACATCCATACCAAAATCCAACAAATATTGGATGAATTACTAGGAGTAGTATTTTAAGGTCAAATTAGTGCAGACTATTCTCAAAAATCAGGAATTGATGCTTACTATTTCTTCTTCAATATTAGATGTTAACACTATGTAATCCTTAAAAATCAGGAACTCATTTAAGTAAATTATTTGTGTTTGTAGTTATGCAAATTGAAATTTACTTCTTTCTATTGACAACTAACAATAAGGGCCATAGGATAATCTCCCTCTTGATGTGATGCATACCAATAACGAAGGAGAAAACTCCTTCCTCAACAATTTGCTTGAAAACTTTCAACATGCTTGATCGATAAGCCTGCCATGGTGGGGGTGTAAAACAAAAAATCCTTTTGTTATTTCATAGGGGCTAATAAAATCCTGGCTGATTGACCATTTAGGTCCCTTTTACAAACCCTTTTGTTATTTCATACACTTTTTCTACACCAACCAGACAACACTTTGTGTCACACATCTTGAAGTTGCAATTAGTAATTTTAACTTTTGAAGTAAACTTGAAATCCGTTTTGTAAATAAAATAAAATAAAATAGAGGGTTGCAATCCATGTTACACTTTTGTGGTCCGATTTAACGTGCTTCGATTTGCAATTATTACTACATTAAAATGAATTAGTAATAACAGTTTTATGTGGCACTTCCTCAATTAACTTACTTTTATTAAAAAAAAAAGTGTAACACTATGAGGGGAGAAGTTTTGAAATTTCCACCATTTAAAAAAAAAATAAGATTCTCAAAAATATTTTTTAATAATCACAAAAAATTTCTGATAAGGAAAAAAAAATTACTATAAGAAACACATTATGTTACTCTTTTTATTTCTATAGTAAAAATATCACATAATTTTTTAATTTCTAAAAAAATTATCTAAGTATTTTTGATGACTAATCAAACATATTTTACTATTTCAAAAAACATGATTTCAAGAATTATCATTCATAAAAATCATGATTCTCAAGGCATAACAAATCTGATCTCTTAATAAACATCGCCTAAAATCATTAGTAAAAATTACATTTTGACCTAAGACTCAGGGAAAAACAAACTCATCTTAGTAATTAGTTTTGTATGAGATACACTTAAAAACAATGTTTCCAAGATTAAATCAAATAGGTGAATAAGAAAGAAAAAGAAAAAAAAAATCTTAGACTTATTTGGTGTCTAAAAATCCAGGTGTTCAAAAACATATGCACCTATCATCCACTGTTTGCACACGTGCTTATCCATGACGATGAAGCACCAAACCAAACCCTGAAAGAATAAGAAGAAGAAGAAGAACGCATTCATTCATGTCAACCCTCACACACTCATTCAACTCTCTGCTCCAAGCCTGCAAAACCCTAAACCAAGCAAAGCAGCTCCACCACCGCATTCTCCTAACCGGCTCACACCACAACCCTTTCTTCGTAACCAAGCTAATCCAAATCTACGCCGATTCCAACGACCTTCGTTCCTCAGTAACACTGCTTCACCAACTTTCCCACCCCAACGTCTTTGCCTTCACTTCAATACTCTGCTTCCACTCCAGGCACGGCCTCGCGCCCCAATGCATCCAAACCTACGCGGAACTGAGGCGAAACGGCGTCGTCCCAGATGGGTACGTGTTCCCCAAGGTGCTCAAAGCGTGTGCCCAGTTATCGCGCTTGGGAAGTGGAAGGGGCGTTCACAAAGACGTTGTTGTGTTCGGGGAAGAGTCCAATTTGCAAGTTCGTAACTCTGTGTTGGATATGTATTCAAAATGTGGGGATGTTGGGAGCGCACGCCAGGTGTTTGATGAAATGTCTGAGAGAGATGTTTTTTCATGGAATTCGATGATGTCGGGTTATGTTTCGAACGGGTTGCCGCATAAGGCTGTGGAGGTGTTGGGGGTTATGAGAAAAGATGGGTGTGGTTGTGAACCGGATGTTGTCACGTGGAACACGGTAATGGATGCTTATTGTAGGATGGGACAATGCCGTGAGGCGTCGAGGGTTTTTGGAGAGATTGAGGATCCGAATGTGATTTCGTGGACGATTTTGATCTCGGGTTATGCTGGTGTTGGGAGGCATGATGTTTCTTTGGGGATTTTTAGGGAGATGGTGAATATTAATGTTGGGATGGTTTCACCGGATGTGGATGCTCTTTCTGGTGTGCTTGTGTCTTGCAGGCATTTGGGGGCTTTGGCTAGTGGGAAGGAGATTCATGGATATGGCCTCAAAATAATGTGTGGGGATGTGTTTTATAGGTCTGCTGGTGCTGCCTTGTTGACGTTCTATGCTGGTTGCGGCAGACTTGATTGTGCTGATAACGTGTTTCGGAGGATGGATAAGAGTGATGTTGTTACATGGAATGCTATGATTTTTGGTTTGGTTGACGTGGGGTTGGGAGATTTGGCGCTTGAGTGTTTCAGAGAAATGCAGGGAAGAGGAGTGGGGATTGATGGTAGAACTGTATCTAGTATACTGCCTGTTTGTGATTTGAGATGTGGAAGAGAGATACATGCTTATGTTAGGAAATGCAATTTCAGTTGTGTGATTCCGGTTTATAATGCCCTTATTCATATGTACTCGATCCGTGGATGCATTGCATATGCATATGCTGTGTTTTCCACCATGGTTGTGAGGGACTTGGTTTCTTGGAACACGATTATTGGAGGATTTGGAACACACGGGCTTGGCCAAACTGCTCTGGAGCTTTTCCAGGAGATGAGTGATTCAGGTGTTAGACCTGATTTGGTCACTTTTTCTTGTGCACTTTCGGCTTGTAGTCATTCGGGACTTGTGAATGAAGGGATTGAACTTTTCTACAGAATGACAAATGATTTTAGCATGACACCAGCGAGGGAACACTTTTCTTGTGTTGTCGATATGTTGGCCCGTGCTGGTAGGCTTGAAGATGCTTTTCATTTCATTAACCAAATGCCTCAGGAACCAAATAATCATGTTTGGGGAGCTTTACTTGCTGCATGCCAAGAGCACCAAAATATTAGTGTTGGAAAGCTGGCTGCAGAAAAATTGATCAGTTTGGAACCACATGAAGCTGGTCACTATGTGACACTGTCAAATATATACTCAAGAGCTGGAAGATGGGATGATGCTGCAAGAGTAAGGAAGATGATGGATGGCCATGGATTGCTGAAGCCATCAGGACATAGTTTGGTCGGTACTGGAAGTTAGCCTAGAGGGGAACACAGCATGATCAAATCAATATTTTGATCATCCTTCAAAAACATTACCTACCATGTATTGTCTATTTTTCACCAAGAGTAAGAGGTGTGCAAAAGATGTTAAAAAACAGTCCACAAACACAATTTCGGACACAACATCAAGCTTTTTGGGGTCAACACGACCGCAATAGCGAACGCACTGCTCACATTTTGTCTACAATTTTCCACAATATCAAAGATCACAACAAACCGCAACCATGATTTAAAACCTTATGTGCAACTATTTATTGAGTTGCCATGGGATGGAAAGGGACAGTGTTCAGTGTTAACAGAATTAGCTTTCTTGACAATGAAAACAAACTATAGTACTAACAAAAGACAGACAACTAGACAAATGCCGTGTCCAGAACATCGTGGAAGCAAATAAAACTTACCAAGGTAGAAAGGAGTTGAGACAATCCGAAGGTAACCAAGTCTGGCTTAAATTGACTAAATGATCCTCTATTATCAAACCTGCATAACCTTGACTACTTTGCAGTTTATATTGAATTAAATCAGTTTATGAATACTTCTACTGTTAGGTCTGTATTCTTTTAATTTTATAAGGTCTTTGACCTGGTTTTACACAGATTATGTCTGAGTTCATCCTACTTACTCTTTAGACTTAAGGCCATATTTAATTTAGATAAATTCCTCCGTTAGTAATCATAGGAGAAGAAAATAAAGAAAGAAAAATTAAATAAGTTTATCTCATAGACTAAAATAGTCAAATTAGCTTATGTGTAAGTTAGTATTAAGAAACTTTCTCATATTAGCTTCGTCACAAGCTAATTTTTGTTTTTCAAAAAGTTTATTTTCCTTCTTATTTCCTTCTATTATAATTACTTACGAAAAAGTCTATTCAAACATTAATATAGTTTAGAGTTTTAATTCCTACCATTTGTTTGAATGATCATTTTTGTAGGTTATAAGATGTGGAGGACTTAATTAGGAGAGGTTAAAAGAAACAGATGGACACAAATTGAAGAGAGGAACCTAGTAAGTCAAACTAGCATGTTGTGTTGAAGCAAACTAGGCATGTTGAGGCGCAAATATATCGTTGTGTTTTTTTTCTTCTTAAATATGTTTAAGGTCCCTAATGAATGATCATTTTTTTTGTTCTGGGTTACTAATAAATTTTTAGTTATTTAGAATTTTTGATATATTGAAACTTTTATTTTGAGTCTCTGTCATAATAAAGTAATGACATGTCACCAATCAAACTGATCTTTTCAGCATTATAAATGGTTGTGATAGTGTCACGTCATTACTTAACTGACAATAAAAACTCAAAGCAATAATTTTAATATATCGGGAACTTAAGCCACAAAAACATTTATTATGAAGCTAGAATAAAATTCGATCATTTATCAGAGACCTTAATCATATTTAAGTTTTGTTTTTCATGAGCTATATCAGCATAACCGTGGCTTAAAAATAAATGAATACCAGATTATAAAGTGTGATACAAACCTAAAACTTTGACCTATAAAAGACTCATCCGCTCGCATGCATGCCGTTGTTTAGGATTTCTCAAGAGCTAGAGGGAGTAAGTTTCAAGTTTGGATATCTAGAAGTAATCCTAAAATGTTTACTCAATTTGTTCTTTCTTTTTTATTTTCTTGTTTAGATATGTTTCTTAAATTTGTTTAAAATTGAATGCGGGGTTTTGTTACCGTTTGTGTTTCAATCAATATAGTAAAAAATCAAATGATTTCGTTGAAGCATACGTGAGAATTGAACATTTTCATGTGGCAGATTTTGCAAAATGCAGATTGTTTGGATTATGCTTCTAGTCCATGTCTTCTGTACTTTATTGAAGGATCCGAGTCGTCTCCCATTCAAACAACATATCCAAAATTGTTTCATTCTGATCAAGAATGCAAGAAAACTAATAGGGTCAAGTTATTGGTTAGAGTAACTTGTTTTCTACATCACACGATTAATATAACCAGCTCAAATCTTTCAATTTTGGCATCCATTTGTTGCCTTGCCACACAGATTAGGATGCTTTGATTGGAATTCATCGATCAGTAGTAATCATCAATCAATTTTAAGATCCATGGAATTGTATAAGAGAAATTGAGCCCAAAAATTTTAAAGTTCTTTACAAAGGAGTTTTAAATTTATAATTTTTTTAATATTGATTGTAGCAATAAAAAACTGCTACTATGTTTTTTTATCATAAAGTTTGAACCTAAAAGTTTGCCCACCAGATATGAGATAATTATAGACATAATATATATATATATATTACGACTCATGTATGAACATTTTTTTATACGAGAAAAATTAATAACAACCATTAGATTATGATTAAAAATAATAGATGCTTGAGATTAAATTATTTAAAAATTAAAATTAAAATTTAATATAACCATTAAATTTTTAAAAGATTCATCAAACAAATTACCATCACAATGACTATCACCACCTTCGCTAATATGATCGTCGTTACTGTCGTTGCTACCACCACCACTTTCGTCATGACCATCATCGTCGTTGCTGCCGCCACCACCATCGGTGACAGCGATGATGACGGTCATGGTGGTGGAGGTAATTGTTGAGTTCCTGGCTCGGGTCTTCCAATTCTCCTACTCTCTTCTGTACCCTGCACTGCAATATCACATACACAGCAAGAACATGCACGGTGTACCAAGCCCTTTCTGAATATGCCTTGTTCATTAATTGTTCAAGTATCAACACTGTTTCAATAGACAATACAAGAGAGAGCTCTCCCTTGAGATACTCCCGTAATCAATCCCTTTTCCCTCCTCCTTTCTCTCTCAACTCCATTTCTATTTATAGTTACAACTTATAACTAACTTCTAACTACCTTATCCTTTCTTTTATATCTACGAGTGACTAATTTCCCTTTTATGTCTAAGTACCCATCAATACCCCCCCCCGGGGAAAACTCTGACCTTGTCCTCAAGGTGAAGGTCTGGAAATTGAGTATTAAGCTGGATACAATCCTCCCATGAATTCTCCAATTCTGGTAATTTTCTCCATTTGATCAACACTTCCAAATGGCCTGCTTGATTGTAACCTGTACCCAATACAGCTTCTGGTTCCATAACCAATTCCATGTCCTCGGATAACCCTTGTGGCCAAGGCTGAGGTAACACAGTCTGACCCAAAACTGGCTTGGGCTGAGATACATGAAAAACATTATGTATCTTTGCTTCTGGAGGTAATTGGAGACGGTAAGCCACTGCACCAATCTGCTCTATTATAACAAAAGGTCCATAATAACGTGGAGCTAATTTCTCATTTACCCTCTTGGCCAAAGAACGAAATCTATAGGGTTGTAATCGCAAATAAACTACATCACCAATGTTAAACTGCAGATCGCGACGTTTCTTGTCTGCTTGTTGTTTCATTCTCTGTTGTGCAGCCGTTAAATGAGCCTTAAGTTCAGCCAATACATCATTTCTATCAGCCAACAAAGTGTCAACACTCGCATTATGAACACTAGGTGTAGTCCACTTCCATAGAATTGGTGGATCTCTACCATACAAGGCTCGAAATGGAGACGTACTCGCTGACCCATAGTATGATGTATTAAACCAATATTCCGCCCAATGTAACCAATTTACCCAGTCCCTTGGCCTTTGTGAGCAAAAAAATCTAAGGTACGTTTCCAAGCTCCTATTAACAACCTCTATCTGTCCATCTGATTGAGGATGGTAAGCACTCGAAAATTTCAATTGTGTTCTAGCTGCTTGGAACATCTCAGTCCAAAAAGAACTAAGAAAAACCTTGTCTCTATCTGATACAATGGATTTAGGGAATCCTTGCAGCCTTACAATCTTTCTACAAAACAGCTCTACCACTGTCTTAGTTGTGTAAGGATGTAATAGAGGTAAAAAAATGTGCGAATTTCGAAAAACGATCCACCACTACAAAAATGCAATCACCCTTACGTGTTCTTGGTAATCCAGTGATAAAGTCCATAGAAATGTCTTCCCAAACTTGTTCGGGAATTAGTAATGGCTGTAAAGGCCTGCTGGACTAAGAGATTGACTTTTACTTCTTTGACAAATCTCACAATTAGCCACAAACCTCTTTACATCAGCCTTCATTCCCTTCCAAAATAGAATTGTCGATGTCCTCTTATACGTTCTAAAAAATCCAAAATGACCACCAAAAGGTGTGGAATGAAATTCTTGTAAGAACTTTTGCACAAAAAGAGAATGAGATAACAACACCAACCTACCCTTATACAACAATGTCCCATGCCGTAACATGTACTTGTCATGAGCATTTGGATCTTGCAGCAGCTCCTGAATACTAACTCTGTATTTTTCATCTGCAGCAGTCTCTTGAGCCACTGTGTCACCTTATGCCCATACTCCTCCTGACAAAGCTGCAAGGTGAGGCCTCCTTAAGAGAGCATCAGCTGCCTTGTTCTCCATCCCTGGTCTATATTCCACCACAAAGTCGAATCCCATCAATTTAATCAACCATTTCTGCTGGTCCTCACTCAGTATCTTCTGCTCCAACAAATATTTTAGACAACTCTGAATTTCCTCCCTAACAGATAATGACGCCAATGCTGCACCCTAAAGACTATAGCCATTAATTCCCTCTTGTATATAGACTTCGTTCTGGCCCTAGTTGATAATGTATGACTGAGAAAAGCCAAAGGGCGCACTTCTTGCATCAAAACTGCTCCCAGGCCAGTTGACGAAGCAACTGTCTCAACACAAAATTCCTTATCAAATTGCGGTGCTACTAACACAGGAACTATAACCATGGCTTCTTTTAAAGCTTCAAAAGCTTGTGATGCTGTCCTCGACCAATGAAACGCATCCTTTTTCATAAGCTGATTCAGTGGAGCAGCAATCAATCCATAATTCTTCACAAATTTACAGTAGTATCCAGTAAGACCCAAAAATCCCCTTAATTCTTTCACATGTCTGGGAATAGGCCAAGCAACCATAGCTTCAATCTTTTTCGGGTTAGCTGATACTCCTGTATCTGAAATTATGTGACCTAGATATTCCAATTTCTGCACTGCCCACAAACATTTCCTCTTGTTAGCCACCAATTTATTTTCTAACAGAATCTTTATCGTGCATTCCAAATGCTTTAAATGCAATTCCCATGTTCCACTATATACCAAGATATCATCAAAGAAAACTAATATAAATCACTGTAAGTGTGCTCTGAAAACATCATTCATCGAGGATTGAAAAGTGGCAGGGGCATTAGTTAGCCCAAATGGCATTACTAAGAACTCGTAATGACCATTATGGGTTCGGAAAGCTGTCTTTTCCACATCCTGTGGTTGCATTTTGATTTGATGATACCCTGATTTCAAATCTATCTTGCTGAAAAATTTTGCATTTCCAATTTCATCCAAGAGCTCATCAATGGTAGGCATGAGAAATCTGTCGGGGGTCGTAACTTTATTTAAAGCTCTATAATCAATACAAAACCTCCACCCTCTGTCCTTCTTTTTAATCAATAAAACTGGACTACTTAAAGGGCTTGTGCTTGGGCGAATGATTCCTGCTTTCAACATTTTATCAACCTGTGACTCTATCTCATTTTTCATGGCATGAGGATACCTGTATGGTCGAATATTAGGGGGTTCTGCTCCCGGAACCAGACGTATGACATGATCATTAATGCGTTTTTGAGCCAAGGACAACTCGCCTACAAATACTTCCAAAAATTGGTCGATAATCCAAGTTACCTCCATTGGTACCTGTAACTGCTTCCTCTCAATTTCTCCTTCTAGGCTTGATAATTCTACCCAAAATCCAATTCCCCCTTTCTGTAACGAAGGTTGAAAGCTTTTTAATAATACTTCCATATTTCGCAATGACGGGTCACCATTCACGATTAATTGACGACCTTGCCCCTGGAACTTCATCAATTGAGTTTTGTATTTAACTTGTATCTCTCCCAGTTGTGCTAACCAATCTACTCCGAAGATCATATCCACATTACCCAAATCCATGGCCAAAAAATCATGTTCAAACTCCTCTGCATTCACAGTAAACCGTACCTGTTTACAAATTCCCGAAGTACGAACCTCCCTGCCATCCCCCAACGTTATGATGCATCGCTTTGATTGCAACATTAATTGCAAACACTGTTGTAATGCATTTTCAATAAAGCTATGTGTTGCTCCCCCATCGATTAAGGTTAACACACGATGTTCTCCCACATTCGCAAACAATTTGAGAGTTTTCGGCAAATCAATTCCTTGAACGGAATGTGCCGATATTTCTCCGCTTTCTTCCTCCACAATTTCTATGGTTTCTCCTTCTGCTGCACCCTCTAACAACTCCTTCGTGATTTCAAAATCATCATGCACAATCATTAATTTCAATTGGCGAACTTGCATTGGTGATTTCTTTCCCATTTTTCGTCACACCTAGCACAAACTCCCCAAGCCCTTATAGCTACAAATTCTTCATTGGATAATCTCTTGAAATTATGTTGTTTAATATTTGAATCTGCTGTAGTTGTGTTATGTGATCTTCCTTCTTTCGTTGTATTCGAATCTGTTGTGGACAGCTTGGCTCCAATGTCTATTTTCGAACTAACAGTGGGTTGAAAATAAGTTCTGCCCCCTCCACCCGAGTGCCATGTACGATTATTGTTTTTATTAGTTGTGGTATTGACCAAACTACCCTCCTGGATCCCAGCAAAAGCTTTATTTCTATTTTCAATTGCCTGAGCTAAATCCATGACTGCATCTAAATTTTCGGCTTTATGCATGTCCATCTCCGCACGAATCACTACATTTAGCCCTGCCAGAAACATACCCATCAGCCATGGGGATGTTGGTTGAGCCATTTCCGATACCAAATCTTCAAAACGGCTCATGTACGCTATCACGGTGGTGGTCTGCCACAATTCTTTCAACTCCTCCTCCGTTGTTCGCCTCTATCTGGTTCCAAAGTGCCGCAACACTTCCTTTCTGAACTTGTGCCAATTCACAAAGGGTCTTGTGCTTTCTCTGTAGCAGTACCATCGAAGAGCTCGTCCTTCGACACAAATGGCAATCGTCGGCAAACGCTCGTGCTCTAGTATGGCTCCCAGCTCAAAGAATCTTTCGACTCTTGCTAACCATTCTTTGGGATCCATGTCGCAAAACACTGGTGCTTCGAGTCGAAGCACCAGGTAATCTCTCCGTCGCTAATCATGATGTCTTTCTCCCAAACGAATATCACTCATATCTTCTCCTCTACCTTCCGTGTGTGATGTCTCCCTGTTGTGATGTTTACTCGAGTCAATAACGACCTTCTTTAAGTCAAGAACCATGTTCTTGATTTCCTCCATGCTGTCTTCAACCCCGTTCAAATGATCTTCCACTCCCCGAAGGCCCTCTTCCACTCCTTCGATTCTCGTGGACATTCCTTCCATTCGCATCATCCAGGATCATTGAATCTGATACCAGGTTGTTGAGTTCCTAGCTCGGGTCTTCCAATTCTCCTACTCTCTTCTGTACCCTGCACTGCAATATCTCATACACAGCAAGAACATGCAAGGTGTACCAAACCCTTTCTGAATATGCCTCGTTTATTAACTGTTCAAGTATCAACACTGCTTCAATAGACAATACAAGAGAGAGCTCTCCCTTGAGATACTCCCGTAATCAATCCCTTTTCCCTCCTCCTTTCTCTCTCAACTACATTTCTATTTATAGTTACAACTTATAACTAACTTCTAACTGCCTTATCCTTTCTTTTATATCTACGAGTGACTAATTTCCCTTTTATGTCTAAGTACCCATCAGTAATCATAGTTGATGACAGTGGTAGTGGCAGCAACAATCATGGTAGTGATAGCAACGATGACAGTGGTGCTAGCGGCGATTATGGTGGTGATCGTGGGGTGGTTGTGGCTACGACAATCATGATGGTGGTGGTCAAATTGAAATATTTTTTGTAGTGATAATTTAGATTTTCATATATTTTAGAAATTTGATGATATATTAGATTTTAATTTAAAATTTCAAATATTTAATCTCAACCATTTATTATTTTTAATTTTGATTCGATGATTATTATTAGTTATTCTTATGTTCTCATATAAGATGATATTCTCACATGAGTCATATATATATATATATATATAATTTGAATTTGAATGATAAGTTTAAAATTACATAAAAAGTAATTGTAAAGTATTATTATTCAATATTTAAGGAAATTCATGATAAACTACCATTGTTAAAGTCTTTCATGCCACATACTTGAATAATCCACATGTAACACAATTGTTTTGTATCAAATGATTCTAGTAATAATTAGCTTGAATTTTCTCTTCAAAAAAAGTTTATCTTGGTTTTTAAAAATCATTAGTTGAAACCACTTTTATTCAATTTATTTAAAAAATACGTGTCATAATTTTTAACTGTTACTTATCGTTAGTAAAACATGTTCCTATATTTTTTTTAAAAAAAAAATGCATCAATTAGAAAATGATAAACATTTGCATCAAATTAAAATAAACACAAATATAGAATAACTTACTCTTCATGCATAATTAAATAACATCACTAGTGTCACAGGAGAAATAATACAGATACAACCCATAATAGTATGAAAGTAAGCAAAATAAATTTTACATTCCTGCTACAACAAAATATGTGCCCTTAGAGAAAACATCTCCTAAAATACATCAAAATCTATAAAAGAAACCTAGTACCAGAGCAGACTAATATCATGCTAGAAGTATTGAACTATCTAAGACGTGTCCTCATAAGGATCATCACTCTCCTCCTCGGATGTCAGCTCTAATTGCCACATAAGTTCTCTGTATGCCTTGATCTCCTCAAACGACATGTCCAAATGGTCTCCTCGATCCATTGTAACTTCAACTGGGTGTATTGGATCCACGTTATATCTGATAACTTTGCCCCGTCCATCGTACTCCACCGAAGGCCACAAGAATTCCAAATCATGATAAAGCTCTTCCAGTCCAAGATGCACACTAAAGTCCTCATAATAACTAAGCTCTGAGCAAGATGTAAATCCCCATGGGATATAGCAGGTTAACGTGTGGTCTACGGTAACGGGCACTACATCCGAAGTTTCTTCTGGTACTAAGTGGACTTAGGTATGGAAGGTGTAACACGTAGTCCACGTTACTTGCATGACCATGCTCGCTCTCTCTACGAGCTATGCCAAGCCCATAGATGCCTCAGTGTCCTCAGCATTGTTAGAACTTGAAAGTTGTTGGTTGTAGGTTGAGTCATCCGCTCCTCAAATGCCACAAGCAAACATACAACCTAACTAAGCACTACGTGTGGGTTTTTCTAAGCAACCAACACTCTCAAGATCCTAAGCGTGTCACCAACACACTTGTCACTTATTAGGGCCCAACCTCTGCCACCAATCTTCCTAGGTCTTGATGGTCTTATACATTTATGTGAATGACAGTCGGGAGTGATCACCACATACAGATACAACCTACACCAATCCCCAAGCTCCCAAATCAAAAAACATAGTCTCGGAGCTCGTTAGGAGTAGCAAAGTGAGGCTTGTGAGTTACCCACATCAAATGAGTGCATCAAATGTTGGATAGTCACCACTCAATAATTCCCTTAGGTTCTTGAACTTCTTCATCCACTATACTCCAATGTATCTTTATCCACCATCCACTTTCTTAATGTAATATCACTTTCTCACAAAAGAAAATAGAATCATCGATTCCTTACTCTTTCTTCAATCCTCTTGACTTTTGTCGTTGTATCAAGTTCTTAGGCCTCATGCCACATCCATTAACAAACGCGTACATTCAAACAAACACAAATGAAAGATAAGGCTCAAGCCTACGTATTATTCTCAGGGAACCAATTGTGACCCCTTAAGCGATAGAAACCACTTGTCACACAAATAGTCAAACAACATAACAAATATGATCACAGTCACCTAACAATCATAACAAACAATCTGCCAAGGATTGGGCACCCCTAGACCGAAACCATTGAGCATACAAATAAAATAACAAAATACAAATATATATAGCAGAATATAAATTCGCACGCCACAGATATAATTTGCTAGAGTTCACACTATGTCGGTCTTACCATTTTATAATAATAAAATAGTATACATGCGTCTCAGAAATTCTATCAACAGAAGATCACCACAATTCTAGAGCATGCATCGATTATCAGATTTTGCAGTTTATCTTAGCAATAATATTGCAATTAAATCAAGAGTTCTAGAATAAATAATCATAAGGTAACTTTTCCTAGAGGCACGAATTCCAATGTTAATCGATCTTTTGTCTAAAATTACTCTGTCACTTAGTTTTATAAAGTTTTGCCCCTAAACTTATATCCAGGGTTCTCGGTGTTTTGGGAATCGATTTTCATGAATCTTATATGTTACCCTACATTTTGACACCTAAAAACCTCATTTTTGAGGTCAAAACTTTAATTAAAACAGTCTATACAACAACTATAACAATAAGTTCAATTATGTGACAGATTTTTATTCAACAAAATATCCTTAAACTTGTTTTATTCATAATTTTTCCTAGAAACTCTAATTTAAGTGAAATATAAGGCTAACCCTAAGTTCTAACACCCAAAGAACTTATTTTTAACCTTAAAACTTCAAGAAAACACAAAATTACACAAATTCAGTCATGGCAACATATACAAAATTTTAACCATCAATACAACATGTAATGAACCCTAGCTTCCAAAGATAAAAAGGTTAGGGTTCAAGAAGTGGAAAGACCCCCTTACCTTGAATGAAGCTTCCACGAAATGCTCAAAGGAACAAGGGCTCAGATTTTGAAGTCTCAAGCTTCAAAGAATGAAAAATAAATTTTGGAACCAAAAATAAGAACTTTGCATGAAAATGATGGAGATATAAGAAGAAAATAGAGGTTTAAGAGCTTTTTACCAAAGCTTTGAGAGAAAAGTCACAAGAAAACTAGTTTAGAGCTTGGAAGAAGAAGAAAATAGTGGTCTCTCCTCCCTTAAAGGTCTCGTGCAAGAGGGAGAAGAATGAGGTTCCAAGTTTTTGATTTGTGAAAGAAATGATGAGTTAATGGTCTAAGGCTAGTGATAAGCTCAAGTGACAAGCATGAATGACCCCTTTGATGGCCACGGTTAACGTGCAAAAGGGTGGCATAAGTGGGTGTTTTTGCTTTTGAATTTTTAATTAGAAATGTGTAAAGTAGACATAAGCAAAAATGGTAAAACTGTTTTGCCAAAATTGGTAAATCTTCTCTTAAACGTATAGATTAATGTGCTAACTTCCTATATTATTGTGTTAATTTTCCTAAGGATACATGTACTTAGAGTAAACCTCACACAAAGACATATTACACTATGACTCAGTGCGCAGTGCAATTCTTGCACAGATGGAAATCTAGCTCAGACAGTTTTTATTTCTCTATCAAGCTTCACTAAACCAATCACATATATATGTATATGTGTGTGCGTATTTGTATACTAAGCACGAAAATGATGATTGAAAAAAACATATAACCATTACTGTCAACCCCCATTTCATTTACTAGCTATTAAGCACATAATCATCCTATTTTGGAGTTGTGAAGAACATTGGCAAAGTTGTTAGATTTGAATGGTCCAATATGTTATACTTGGATGATCCAAAATACCCTTAGTTTTGATGGTAACAAAAATATAAATTGTTGATGGACTAATACTTGATATAAAGCTCTTATGGTAAAAATCTTTATCCTTATGCTTTTACAAGTTATCGTACAAAAGGCTAATGAAACTTGTTTTTTTTTAATTGTATTATTCAACATCTAACATGCTACTATTAAACAAGCTTCCAATAGTTTATGAAAACCAATACTTATGTACTATGTGTCTTTACGCATTCAAAAGGACATAACTAACTTACACAATGATTTATATTCAGTTGCTTAACGTCCAAACCTTCTTGCCAACACATGAAAGCATCTCAAGGATGATTCGCTCATAGAACATTCATGTATTTGAATTTTCCCCCTTGATGTATGTTGTTAATTTATTCTAACATTTGAATTTCAAGTGTACAAAGACATAGAAAAAAGGAATGTCATCAGCAACAGAATCATTGATACAAGTAGTGGAGTATAGAGTCACCAAAAGCATTGTACCTTTGTCCCCCCCCCCCCTCTCCTCAGCAAGTTGTCACATAGCAAAAAAGACAAGTTGTTGATAACAAAATTATTTGAAAAAAGCATAGATCCCAAATGGATAGTTTGTTGAAGCCTATAAAAACAACCTCAAGAAGCAACACAAAGCATGATAATTCATTTATGTCATACAAGTGTTGAGACTTTGTCAACAAGTGTTGGACGCTTAAATTCACATAAATTAGAAAGTATCATCATTTGCTTAACAAAGTTATTTTATGTATTCAGACTTAATTGTATATCCTCTCTTTGAGAGATTTGAATCTTATATTCAATCAAAATTTTGTTTTGAAAGCCAGAAATGTCTCAGTGATCAAAAAATGCTTGGGTGTTCTTAATTTTAGGGAGAGATTAAAGGTAAGTCAAAAGTGACAAAAAAAAATACTTGTTGTACCCAGGAGTAGCAGAGTAAAAACCCATTTGTAATAAGTTTTGTTTAGTGAAATCCTTTATTTTATTTTCTGTTATAACTTGTTTATTTTCAATTGCTTTAGTCTTATCTTTGAATGCACAAGTTTTTATCTAAATTGTCTTTGTAAAATCTATTTTTAACTATTGGATACTTTTGTTAAGAGTACTTTCTTCAAACTTGTGATAAGTATCTTTTGAAAAACATTTTATCTTTCAAAAAACACTTTAAGTTGAAATTCAATTAATTTATATAAATAGAATAAAATAAGAACCATGTTTTCATATTCTAATTGTATGAATTTATATTAAAATAAATCATAATTAAAATAAAAATATGTAAACAATTTGAAATTAAAATATGTATATTTATATAAAATAAAATAAAAAATAATTTTATATTAAATAGATTTTAATTTATAATTATAATAATTAGATAAAAATAATAATAACTCGTGATGCCATAATACATAGAAAATATTATTTACAATATAAATCAAAGAAAGTAAATGTCATGATTCTTCATTGTCTCTTCAATTTGTTAAAGGTAATGGGTATAATTCTCATTAATACATTTTTAATTTTTCACTTAATTTAAAATTATGGATTGAACATCATATGGTAATCAAATATGCATTTTAATCTCCTGTTTTTTACAAAATTTTGTCATATATTTTATTATTAATTGTTTTGTATTTACTAGTGAAAGTCAAGATAGAGATATGAATATTATTATAGACTCAACTCAACTCATAATAACAAATAATATCTAGATTTGATTTTGAATAAATTTACAAAAAGAACCATAAAATAATAGAAATAACCGATTTTGTTAGCGAGGATAGAGTAAATAACAATGAAAAAAAAAGTTGTTGCCTTATAATTATATTAAAAAGGTATCTAAAATATAAAAATATTTTATAATTTTGTAGATAAAAAGATACGAAATAATTATAATAAATAATTTTTACTAAAAAAATAAAAATAAAAATAATTTGTAGATGATTTTAAAAATATGCATAGAATATTAACATAAAATTTTGGAAATTTTCTAAAAACTTATAAAATTCTCAAGAAAATGACTGAGTGTTCGTAGTTTGTTTTAATTCCTTATTAATTCCTTAATGCATATCATGCCATTTAGGTATATGTCGTTGTAGTGGATACAAGAAAAAAAAT
>PYAF01002329.1:1151999-1166387 GCA_007407185.1 Glycine tomentella | reverse complement strand
TTTATTTGTATAAAATTATTTAATAATAATAAAATATTAAAATACAGATATTTAAAACTATTAAATTTTAAAAATGTTAAAATTACTTTTTTACAACATCAACATTACTTTTAAAAATTACTTTAATTAATAAAATTTTATGGCCTTATGTCATAAAAATAATAAATTTTATGACCTTATATAAAAAGAATGTTACTATCATCGTTATTCATTAATATATTAGGGGATTAAATATTTATATACAAGTAATAAGTTACGGATCAATATAAACATAAAAAATATATGTTTAATATATTTTTAATCCCTTAAATATAAAATTATTCTTGTTTTAGTTCTCCAAATTAAAAGTTGATTTTTTTTAGTCTCCAAATTTGAAAAAAGTTTTTTTCAGACCCTCTCCGCAATGTGCCAAACAAGATATAGTAAATTTGTAATATGTAACAACTTTTGATTGTCATAATTTTGATTTTATTATTTAAATTTGAAGTCAATTTTTTTGCGGTTTAAAAACACAATAAATTGACAAAAATAAAAATGAAAATCCTATGTCCATCTCTTTCCTCATCCCCATTCCACAAAACTCAAAAACTCTTACATGTTTTATGGAATAGAACATATCAATTACAATCTCCATCTTGGTTTTGCTTATGATGACCCTCTATACAATGACTTTGAGGTTCCCAATCCCATTTTTTCTTTGTTTACTTGTTCTCTTTTAGCCACCCACCACTACATGCACAAAATTATTAAAATATAAAAATCAAGACAAGGCATTTTAGGAGATTCATCTTTGAGCAGTGATACACATATTGCTCAATAGTGACAACAACCCAATAAATACCTGCCTACCTGGAATTTTTAAGTATTAAAAAAGCATTATTTATTATTTTTAAAATATATTAGAAAATATAAAGTAAAGGGGCTAAGTGAGAGAATCGTTTGGGATCTGAAATTGAAATGCAAGGTATCGTCTTCTCTCTCATGCCCTAATTATCATCATCATATCGTCATTCTCTCCTGCCCAAACCATCATCCCTGTTCCCCCCAATGCATTATTTTATTTCTCACAAATCATCGTCATGGTTGTCAGACATTTTTTACACTATTGTATGTCCTAGATGTTGTAGCAAGTAGTGACTCCCTCTCTCTCTCGCACCTTTGTTTTCAAGTTCGTCTCACTTGCATGCACACCTTGATACGATGTTTTGTATCACGGGGTTGAGGTTCTCATACGTTTGTGTCTATCACTAATTCAAGTTCACTTCTATGAGGTTAGGTTTGCCAGTTTTTCATATGTGAATTCATTCTCTAATTTGATGTAGGATTTATTATATGAATTTGTGTTCTAATTTTATATAAGAACCTTAACTAGCTAGGGATTCTGATTCTCATAGGGTTTGTTCCTTCTCTAACCAAATAGGATTAGGTAACATATCAGATAAACCTATTAACCAATTAGTCATCAAAGTTAACCATTTTTTCTAATGTTGTTAACCAACTAACGATAATATTGTATTGAAAGTGAGAGATGATGTTCTGGACTTGAGGGGGTTGTTTGAAAATATGTCAAGTTAATAATTAAAGGGAAGGAATAGGGAGAAGAGTTGAACTTTAGATAGGAAAAGTGGAGGCTAAGGTAAAGGAGGTTGGAGGGAGTTTGAGGCTAAGGATTAAGGTTTGGAAGAACAATGCTATTAGCTTGAGGAAGGTGGCTTTAGTGGTTGAGTGGAGGTGTTTCCGATTGTGCGTCAATTGTTGGTGGTGGCAGTTAAAGTTGTGGATGGTGGGCTAAGTTTGGGAGCTTCATTGAGATTATAGAAAATTGATCTTCAAGAATATAGTGTAATGTACAAGACAAAAATGGTGTTATGGTTTTTGTAATTCCTTTTGAATTAATAACAAGAAAAATTGTTATTTTTTCACTAAGTGCATATTGATGATACAAGATTTGTTGAGTCAACAATTTTATTACAACTAATTAAGTTTTTTTTAATGTAATTTTATCTAATTAAACATGAAAAGTATATGGATGTTTTAGTTTACTACATGTAAAGAATGCATTTATTTAAAATCCAATATGAACAATTATAAAGTTTGGTTATGATATCAACTTGATTATTTTTCATTTGAGGAACTTGAGAATTTAGTTTAGTCTTCATTTATTATCTTTAGGATAAATAAACATGATTATATAAAATTATTGATATATGATTACACATGGTTAATTATATATATATATATATATATATATGATTAACTTTGTTTGATAAGTTGTTAAGGATTAATAGACATGATTATATACAATTTTGATTATTGCACATGTCTAATTATATATGCAAATATGATTTAGTTTGTCTGACAAGTGGTTAAAGATGAATGAACATGATTATATATAGCTACTTATGCATAGTTAATGCTATCAATGGGTTATTGAAATTTATAATTGTGGTTAATTTGATACTACAAGTGGTTATTGATGTTACATTGTTCTTAATCATCACATTTAGTTAACTACAATTATAAATATGATTAACTTTCTCCCACAAGTGGTTAAGCGTTTAGGAAAATATTGATTGTCATAGGTTTTTAACTACATACTTAAATATGGTTAAGTATGTCTCGTAAGTGGTTAAATATAGATAATGCTTTGAAACTATTCAAATATCCAACATTTATGTAATCACTTATAAAAATAAAATTAAGCAATTTTACATATATTGTTAACCATATTTATTGGGTGGAAGCTTGTGGCTAAAATGGAATGTTGAAGTTTCTTCATTACAATAACCAAATATTGTCTATTTTGTAGTGAAACAAAAAGACTATAAATATTTTCATTATAATAATAAGTTTTAATCCATAAGTTCTACTTGTTTTATATAAGGGTGATTGTTTTCATTTGTCTTTGTATTTATATTCGATAGCTTGACAATTACTTCTTTCATTCTTCTAATCAGTTAATACAAAAGAGAATGTATGCCATTGTGATTTGAAGCCAATAGTATGACCTTTGAGAATGAAATCATATTTATAAGAATGTATTTTTTTATTTTCTACTATCCAGAGGCCCTCATCTTTTTTTAACATTTTTTTGTTAGAATGATTCGAAGTGTCAATTTTCGGTATGGCTATGTGGAGATGTTGTTGAATTTTTTATTTTGTTATTGATGTTCAATATTGAGAAATGAAACTTGCTAATCATAAAAGTGGAGTTAAAAAACTTGAAAAATGGTTGTTAATGTTAAAGCAACCTTGATTTTTGAACGTGAAAGCCATGAAATAAAGGTTGCTAATATTGAACACCAAACTAGTGTATAAACAGTTACTGCTAACTTAGTTACTGAGTCAAAGATCCATTAATCATTTGTTATGAAATTAAATGTTTAATTTAAGAATTAATCCTTTAAAAAAAGAGTGACTTACTTGACATGAAATATAAAACTCAATTTTAGACCTGAGTAGTTAATTGTTTATATTAAATTGGTTAACTACACATAAAAACTAGTTGAAATTCATATTTTGAGAAAATCAGCATTAGAGAATTGGTCATGTTAATTTTTAACAATAAAGTTTGTTAAGCTTTTATATAAAATAATCTCCAAGGAAAGTTTCATTTCGCATAGCATGTAAAATTCGATTTTATTAATGGTCAATTGTTTGTTGTGAAAATGTTAAATCTTTATATGAATGGGTTAATTTTATATATATATATATATATATATATATATATATATATATATAAATTTATCTCATGGCTAATCAGGGATATCTGTTGCAAACTATCAATTTACTGTGTTTTACCAAATATTTTTAAAAGACAATTTATTAAATATTGATTAAATTTTTATGTCTTTAGTTTAAGTATGATTTTTCTATAAACAAATTAAAAAATCTTATATAAAATAATCAATAAGTTAAGTTTTGTTTCACATGACATATATAATTCATTTCATAATTTTCATGGTTAATTGTTTGTTGTGAAACAATTAAATTTCCATACGAATGGGTTAGGTATTATTTTTACAAATTTATCTTGTGGTTAACTTAGTGTAAATATGTTGTTAATTATCGGTTTAGTGTGGTTAATCAAATGTTTTTCAAAGAAATAATTTATTAAATTTTGTTAAGTTTTCATGTCTTTAAGTATGATTTTTCTATAAGTAAATGAGAAATTTTTATATAAAACATTTATCACGTAAGTATTTATTTCACATGACACACAAATGTTAGTTTCAAATTTTAGTGGTTGACAATTTGTTGTGAAACGGTTAAATCTTTATATGAATAAGTTAGGTTTTATTTTCACAAATTGATGTATCGGTTAAATTAGTGTAAATATGTTGTTAGTTATTAGTTTAGAGTGATTATTCAAATATTTTTGAAAGACAATTTATTAAATGTTAAATTTTCATTTCTTTAAGCATTATTTTTATTTAAGTATATTAAAAATTCTTATATAAAACAATCACCATGTAAAATTTCATTTCACATGACATAAAATTCAATTTCAAAATTTCATGACTAATTATTTGTTATGAAATGGTTAAATCGTTATACAAATGAGTTTCACAAATTTACCTCATGGTTAACTTAGTGAAAATATGTTGTTAATTATTAGTTTAGCATGATTAACTAAATATTTTTGGAAGACAATTTATTAAATGTTGTTAATTTTTCATGTCTTTAAGCATGGATTTTCTATAAGTAAATTAGGAATTCTTACATAGAACAACCATCAAGTAAAGTTTCATTTCACATGACATATGAAATTAAGTTCCAAATTCAGTACTTAAGAGCATCCAAACTCATGCTATTTGAATTAACTACATGATACACATGATTAACCAAATTTATACATTCAATGAGATATGACGTGAAAGATTTATTTGTCTCGATTGTAAATATCTTTATGTCTTTCACAATATGCACATTAACCAAGTTTTCTGTTAACCACTTTTATAAATACAGTTATTCACTAACCTATAAAACTCGATTTTGATTAAAGTAGTTCACAAGGTGATTTTTTTATTAAAAAAACTTATAAAATTAAGCATTTTACTTAATTTATGTACCAAATTATTAAATAGTGTCAATTAAGACCATCTAAATTCATGCATATTTTAATTAATCACACATAACACATATAACCTCATATTTACTTTCAGTTAACCACATTTGTGAATGAATACTGGAAAGTAGATAACCTTAATTTGTGAACAACGTATATTCTCATAGATGAGATATGCTTGCCTATTGTTAATGTCTTTCAAAATATGCATATTATTCACATATATACGTTTAGTTAACCATCTATGTGATGTTGAAATTTTTTATGAAATTAAGCATAATGACTTCATTTTAAACTAAATTAACCAACACTTTTGGGGCACTTAACAATAGTTGAGTAAAATTAACTCTCAAATACATTTGAACATCACTTTACTTCCAACAAAGGACTACAAAACCAAGTTAAGTACCTTATTGGATCAAAATAACAAAAACAAAACATATTATCACAATCTCTCAACATCACAATTTATTTCCAAGTAAAATTGGAAAAACTACCTACAAGTAGTGCAAAAGAGATGTCCAAGAAACGAAAGAAGTGGGGTAAGCGTGGTGGGTACGACAAGTCTCATTGTGAACAACCTCCACCTTGGTGCAAATGTGAGACCAAAGAAATGGAGGGAGCAACATAAGAGGCATAACAGAGGTTCAAGCGGGAGAATCAATTTGGATTTTTTGGAATGTTGTGGCGGGTTAAGTGGACCTCCTTGTGAACCACCTCCATGCAGGTGCAAAGGTGATGTTAGAGAAACAGAAGGAACAGGGAGAGAGGTAGGGTCATGCAACATAGGGTTAAAGCGGGGGAATCAATTTGGGTTTTGGAACTTTGCCCCCATTTTTCTTTCTTTTTTCCTTTTTTATTTCATTTTTTAAATTAACATTTTTATTAAAATTTATTATATAATAAAATAATGTTTTTATAATCCACCTCACAGGTGGCTGATGGAGGTTGGATACTGTTGAGTGGTTTGCATAAAAATTTTCTTCATCTTTTATGTACATGCATCAAAATTCATAAACATTAAAGAAAAAATGACTAGGGTTATTGGTCAATGTTTGGAAACTTTGGATTCTAAAATTTATCAACAGAATTCATCCCAATTTTACCCAACGCAATTCATTGAATTGCTTCATCCATTTTATCAGCACCCATGAACCTACAAAGAGTGACAAATATTGGTTCATTGACGAGTCTCACTCTCAATGACATTTCGTCGAGCATCTAGTGTTGTTCTTGAAAGTGCTGCAATTTTTCCTCATTGCAGAATCTAACGCATATCTTATTTGTTTCTCAGAAACTTCATGTTCAGTCGAGCCCACACAACCCTCATAGAACCTATCGGAGTTGCCAACTTCGTCGCGATTCTGATTTCATTTTTTGTTATGAGATCAAGATGGAGCGCGAACACAACACATGTTGTTACTGTTTTCAATGGTGGGATTAAGATGGAGTAGTTTGGGAGAAGTCATCGCAACTGCGTCACAATGTTGACAGTGGACACAAGGTTCATTTTCTGTTTTATTTGCATCAATAAGGAGGAGTTTGTGGAACAAGGTTATTTTTTTTATTTTCACAATTTGAGACAATTTCAAATCGACAAAAATTGTATTTTAAACTTTTGATTATAAAACCAAATTCTGGCGATCAAAAGTCATCACAAATTGCGTATCCAGTATTCCTTGTTTAGCATACACTAATGGTATATGGAGAAAGGGACAAAAAAACATTTTCTAAATTTGAAGGACTAAAAGATGCAAATTTTAATTTGAAGGACTAAGAAAACAAACTCATAAGTTAAGGGACAAAAGATATACTTAAGCCAAAATATAAACACTACAACTTTTTTTCCCAGGATGCTCCACATAGGGATGACAATAGGTAATGTAGAGTTTAGGTAGAGTCCTATAGTTCATGTCTCATATCCGAGTTTAACAAAAATTCACATATTCATTGGATATATATATATATATATATATATATATATATATATATATATACACACACCAATATCTGCACTTTATTATGTATAAATTTAATAAATTAATAAAAAAATTAACCAAAAAAATTATTACACGTAAATTAAACATGTATTCTTAAATTTAGAAAATACTCCTATCATAAATATTAAAAACAAGTAAACATAAATTGATAGTCAAAAATCAAATAATAAATAAATAATATTACAAAACGATTCTTAAAGTTAATATTTTAATTACTTAAAAAAAACTCTATATATATTTTTGTATTTTTGCTACTGTTGGATTATTAGTCATAAAATTAGAAAATACATAATTATTTTTCAAAAAATAATATAATATTATTTACTTAATTTATAATTATTCTAATATATATAGATATTATAGTAGTCACGTCATACTTGCATAAATTTATAAATAAATACCCATTTTTATACCATCTCAATATGTGGATAATTAGCCTTTCCACTCGTGAATATTTTTGTAAGTAAATGTAGCTAGTGAGTAAAAATGGAACCAAGAACAAATATAAAAAAAGTCGACCAAACATTTGATGGAAGGGTGAATAACATAAAACAAAAACAAAAAACGAGAGACAAAGAGCGTGGAATGTTGGGGTACTATTGAAAACAAAACGAAGAAAGTGAAATATGCTGTAACAGGACGAACAGAGTCGCTGACAAAATAAGCTCTGCTTAAGCTTTGTAATAAGCTCCTCTGATCGATCAACTTGGTAATAAGATCCTCTGATCAACTTGGTAATAAGCTCCTCTCCTTAAATTCTCTGATTCATTAATTAAGAGAAAAAAATTGATTAATTCAGTTTAATAAAAAAATTAAGTAAAATCTAATTAAGAATTATTTTTGTCAAATATTAAATTTAATTATTTTCTTATAAAATAAGCCACTTAAAATATAAGAACTTTTATATAAATATTTATTTGACCCAACTTCTTCTTTTAAGGAGAAAAATAAGCTGAAATTAAGCTAGGCTAAAATATCTGAATATGTTATCTTTTATTTAGGGATTACAAAACGGGTTTGATATGGTGGACTGACCCGTTTGGTCCACGAAAAAATGTAGATTCAGTTAAGATTTTGAGCCTACATTCATTAAACGGGTCGGGCCAACCCGACCTATAAAAATGTGGGCCAGGGTCTTGTCAGCCCATTGAGCCAGTAGCCCACCAATAAAAAATAATAAATACTTAATAAGTAATTAAATGAGTGACTTAGAGAGAGGGTGACTAAGAAGTGAGTGATTTTGAATTCTTAATCCTAATATATTTTTATTTGGAACCTAATAATGAGTTATACTACATGTACAAATATACTTTGATTGCCTGCATCATTGTGAAACAAATTTCTATAGAATTTGTTAAGACTTAGGAGCTAATTGAAAATCATTGTTAGACATATATTTTCTGTTTGCTTTTGTTTTTATTAGGTATATTAAAAATTATTGTTATAAGATTAAGTTAGTATATTATTAATTTTTAGTATAAATAACTACATTTAAATTTTTTTAATAATTTTTTTTACCTTTTTTCTTAAAAAATAATTTCTTTAAGAATTTTTTTTAATTAGGATTAAGTTTAACCCATTGGATAGCGCAGACGTATAAGAACTTTTTTTTATCCGCATGTTAATGGTTAATATTTTGTTAATGAAAGAAATTGAATTCACTAACCTTTTCTTTTTTCTTTTTTCCTTCTCTTTTTCACGATCAAACTTATTTTAGAGTTCACATTAAACACAAATCATTTAATATAATTTTTTAATTAATAATAATTATGTAATATAAGTAAGATTAATTTCTAATTTCATGAATTGAAAAAATCTTCAACCCATCAGATCTGAAATTACTTACGATCTGACAGAGGATAAAGAAAAGATGAGTTTAGAAGAAACAGGTGGCAGGAGGTATAAAGCTGAGAACCGCAATCCATATTTACCTCACACATCGCCGCCTTTCTTGCCCAGAGAAAACAAAACCAACCCAACCCAACCCACAAATCAAAATCAATCTCACTTTTTTCCAATTTCCAAACTACCCTTTTTCCACACCACACCACACCACACCACACCACACTCAGATTTCAGAATTCTTCAGATTCTCACAAAATTTTCTCCCCACCGCAATGGAGTCCACGCCGGTGAATTGGGAAGCCCTCGACGCTCTGCTCATCGATTTCGCCAAATCGGAAATCCTAATCGAAGACACCTCCGCGCCTTCCCCGTCGTCGTCGCCGTCCCCGTCCCCGTCGTCGTCTTCGTATCACTCCCGCCTCGTCATCCGCCAGATCAGACGCGCCGTCGAGACAGGCGCCATTGACGCCGCCGTCGCTCTCCTCCGCCTCCACGCCCCCTCCATCCTCACCGACCACAAGATTCTCTTCCGCTTGCACAAACAGGTCCCCCTCTCTATCCAATTTTTGTTTTCCTCTTTTATCCGTCACAAAAAACGAGTCTCACATAGCTTATAAATTGAATCGAGGGAAAAGGTAATTTAATTTCAAAATTGCCAACCAAACCGGACAATACCTCGAATTCAGTATTTGGTCAGAACAAATTATTGTTCTGATTTTTTAATTGTTTTGTAGAAATTTATTGAGCTTCTGCGGAAGGGGACAGCGGAGGATCGAGACTCTGCTATCGAGTGTCTGAGGACGGCTCTCGCTCCTTGCGCGCTCGATGCTTATCCGGTATCTGAATCGTGAATTCGAATTCGCACTTTTGTTTGTTGTTTCTGTTTTCTGTTGATTCGGTTTTGAAGGTTGTTTTGTATTTAAGGAAGCGTATGAGGAATTCAAGCATGTTCTGCTCGCGTTTATATATGACAAGGATGATAAGACTTCTCCGGTGGCGAATGAGGTATCGGTTTTGATTCTCTGCTTTTGCTAGCTGTTGGGGCTGTTTTTGGTGGCTAGTTTTGTTGAGAAGATAGTGTGTTAAATGACATGCTCATTGATGTGTGTTAAGCAAAGCACATTGATTAGCACTTATTGCACTCCATATTGTGGTGTTCTTACTCACTCGTAGGGTATAAATTGTTGACTTACCCATTAAGTATGTTGATTCTATTTATATATGTTTAATTAAATGCAATTATTTTAGCAGACAAATCCTTCCGCTGATTAACTCTGTAACAGTGAGTTTAATAATTCAATTATACTAAATCTGGACCGTATCTATCATTACAAAAAAATCTTCAATTTTTTAAGCATGCTATGCTAACCCATTAGAGTCTATGCCTAGGAAACACAACAATTGAATCAGATTGCATGGAAAAACATGGTTTGCTTTTCATGCCTGCGTTCCATGCTAAGCAGGTCTTAGAATCCTGGGAGGCAACAATGACACGGTTATTGGCTTGCAATGTTAGAGTGGATTTGCAGTTTAAATTTGAATTTCAAAAGGAGAAAATGAAATAACTATAGAGAAGTTAGGAGTGAAGGGGATGGGCATGCTTTATAATCTTCCATGTAGTCATTGCAAAGCTGCAGAACCCTTTTGTGACCCATGACTGCAACTCAAGAGGGAGAGACTGTAAGAGAATGACTGTATACAGACCACCCTTTTTTTCGTTTCTAGCATAGTGCATTGTAGTGACTGCAACTCAAGAAGTAGAGATTGTGAGAATTTGACTATCATAACCAAAATAGTGTCCAAATCATGGTAATAACATGCTATAATGGCGCAATGCCCATGGGTAGCAACCCTCCTTGGTTTTACCCCTCTGCTGGTGGTGGTGCCATTTGGGGTAAATGTAAAAAGTATATTCCATCCCCTTTTCAAACATCAATTTCCCTCTCTCTGTTTCAAAACATGGCCATTCTATCTGAACTCTGAAGCCCACCTACTCATTATTGCCAAACACCATCTATTCTCAAGCAGTCTTCCTGGAACTTCGACCCTTTTCCTGCAACTACAACATTCTTTTCTGTTTCTGGCAACATTTTGTTTGTTTCCAGTCACCTTGTTTGTTTCCTTAACTTTTGATGTTAGTTGCCTGTATATTACTTATTGTTAATTATGAATGTGTCATAAACTCAGTAATATTCTTTTGAAAAAAAAAAAAAAAATTGACCATGTATATGTCTACACTAGAAACTATTTTTTACAATTGTGAGTTATTCATGTTTTAGTTTTTGACAAGTTTTATGTTGACTGCTGAGGCCATAACACAACCCTTCTCCTTTATCCGTGCTTGGGTTTGGCTATGAGACCATAGATGAAGTTAATAGAAATTATACAATATGTATATAAAATTTTAGAATAGCTGCCATTAGTCTATCAAATTTTACAGCAGAGAAGCAAAGTACCATCAAATGCTGCACAGAGAAGCAAAATATTGAATCTCTTTTCTTTTTCTCTCTTTAGTTAGCATATTTGTGAAAATAAATTAATCAAGGGTCTGTCTAGATTTAGTATAGAATATTGATGGACAATTAAGATTAACTGTGGTAGTGCATTAATGGTGTCTTGATATAAGAATCTAAAATGGCATCTTGATGAAAGAATCTATGGGACATTAGTTAAAGTTTAGGGATTAATCGGTACAACTTTAGACTTGAGAGTTGAGACAAATAGTCTAGAGTTTAATGAGGCTTAGTGCAATTTTCCCTTCATATAGATAGTAAAATTTCATTCAAGAGAAATTAAAATGTTGCATACAAAAGGTATAGGTTTAATTACTTCTGTTACTTAAATTGTAATTCTATTTTTACTTCATTCTTGTGTAAAAATACCAAATTATTAAGCTTACGAAGTACTTTTAAGGAGAGATTTGATAAAGGGAAAGAAAATAATCAAGCTATATACATACTAAACAAGTTGAACTCAAGCTTCATTTATGCAAGTCATACACAAGCTTTAAATTTGACTCTATTAAACGAATGAGCCAAGCTTAAGTAGTGTTAATTTTTCACAAGCCACGCGTGAGCTTTAAGGAACCAACTTGGTTCAACTTGTTTTACACCCTTATTCAACACCCTTTGTTCAAAAAATAAATATATGGACCTTACTTTTTGTACTGTTCCTGCATCATTTCTCTTTGTAAATACCAAGGTGTAATATTCCAAAAATAAGGTTTTATATGTAATAGGAATTTACCTTGGGGGATGTCAATACCCTTATATTTTTTCAAAAAAAAAAAAAAAAAAACAAAAAGAATATGTGCTCCACCCCAGACATGGTGTTCTGGGTACGTATCTGGTTGCGGGTTTTGCAAGTAAATAAATGTTGCAATAGTTTTCTATGGAAAGCTTAAACAATTAAGAATGCAAAATGTTCTTTCAGTAGTGTTGTTGCTCATGGACCATAGGCTAATAATATAAATTGTCATGCATGGAATAAATCCTTAAGCTTTTCTAATGTGTAAACATGAGCACATGTTAAGAAGCTATAAATATACTACGTTAAATAAATGTTTCTAATTACTTAAAAAATAACATAGAATGACTTTGTAATTTAGTCTTCTTAACATGTGCCCTTGGACACACTTTAGAAAAACCATTAATCATTTATCTATTTTGTATGATGGTTAGTAGCTGTCTGACTTTTGTGGTAATGTATGTTATGTTATGTCCTTAACTTACTGTTAATGGCAGAAAGTAGAAACACTTGGATGGTTTTTATTTGATTTTTAGGGCACCCTTATATGTGTCAGAGAGGCATCTTCACCTTGCAGCATCTTGCCAACTGTTTTCTAAATTCTAAGGATATGTCCATGCTCATACAAAAACTCATTTCTTTCTTCGGAAAATAATATTATAGGAGACAGAACATGTTATCTCCCATTAGTTTTTTATTTTTAAAAGTTTTTCAGATGGACTGATTTTCATTTGATAATAATGTTGGAAATTTTATTCACCCTTTTTGAATTCTCTTAGTGAGATTTGTGTTTGATGTTATACTTTTCTTTGTATTTTTCTATGAATAGTAATTTGTTAAGCTCATGGTCATGCTTGCTTAATGCTTATTTTATGCAGTGGTCAGAACACAGGAGGCTTGACTTAGCTGGATTTATGTCCTCTATGTTAAGGGCTCATTTAAATGCCTATGACCCAATTTTTTCAATGGCTCTGAGATATTTAATAAGGTTATCTAATATCTATAAGCTTCTTTTTATAAAGTTTGTAGTAATTGGTCAAACTAGGCTGTTTTTATTGTGATGCATTATGCAATTTATTGGAAATTCTTTTGCCAAATTTGACATTTTATTGTTGTTTTGTATTTCCTGTCTTTTTACAGCATACACAGGGTATATTGTTTACGTCAAGGTATTACATCCCCCATCTCTGATCTGACTGAAAGATTGCTCCTTGAAGAGCGTGACCCTCCTGCAACACCACAAGACATTTTATATGAAGTACCACCTTTTGATGAGGTGAGATATCTATGCTGATAATTCTAGAAATCCTTGTGAAGTTGTTAGAGACTGGATCAGTTAAATGAAAGAAAATGGTATGTACGGTGTATATTATCACTCAAGTTATCATGATACGATATCAGTGGCATATGATCACCAGTACATGGTTTTACTGGGGAAATGTTAAGCAGAAATTAAGTTAAAAAATACGGAAAAGCTGTAGTCATTCAGAAGGCCTTGATCTTGCGCTCTGAATCTCTTGCTCAGATTTTTTTCTTACCCTGCTCTCTCTGTTTTTCTTACCTTGTTCTGTCTTGTTTCCTCTTTTATTTCATTTCCATTACCCAATTTTGCACTTGATCCACACTTCCGCCTGCCACATAATCAGGTATTATGAAATCAACAACGTACTGATTCCACACCTTCAGACATGCTCTTGTGGGTCTTAATCCTCTGCTATTATTCCTTCTCTACTGTTGTATATCTTATGGAAGGATGTCTTATCAGAAGTCAAGTGTATGTTAATGGTGAATGTTATATTCTGTGAGAAGAAATTGATGAATCTGCATTCACATATTTCTATAATAAATGGCACATCTTCCCCCATTTTCTATTTGTATTTGTACATGCATCACTTTTCAGCTAAAGCTATATGTTTTAATCTGCAATCCAGGTTGACATACAGGCTCTTGCACATGCTGTAGAGCTTACAAGACAAGGGGCAATTGATAGCTTGAGATTCACTAAGGGTGATGTGTTCCTGGCATTTCAGGTTGCATATAATTTACAAATTCATCTGGTTTTGCTTCAATTTAAATATTAGCAATGAATTGCTCCTGTTACATATAAATTACTTTTAGGATTAATTTTGTAAAATATAATCTGGTCAAGTGTAGATTACCTTCTTTTTTTTTTTTTTATAATAAAAGACTTTAAAATCTCAATTTCTAGCTAATTGTCTCTCTTTTTTA
>PYAF01002329.1:1136344-1151899 GCA_007407185.1 Glycine tomentella | reverse complement strand
AGCTTTAGATGCATGAGTTCTGCTAAAATTTGTTATAATAGAATAATATTTAAATTTATAATAAGTATTCTATTTTTTTTTGATAAAATTCTATTACTAAAATTATTATATATTAAATTATATGATGAATAGTCTGCTATTAAATTTATTATATATTAATTAAAAATATTTGTATTTGAAAATTTATAACAGATTTTATGACAAAAAGATATCTAACAGTCATTGAAATAAAAAAAATTATGACATCAATTAATTATTTTTAATTTGATACTATACAAATATGACATCAATTGTTAAAAGTTAAACCACAGATTCTCAAAACAAAACAAAAAAGTTAAAACACGGTGCAACTGAAAACGAAAGCAGTTAAAGTTATAAAAAAAAAAAAAGCTGTTATTTAGGATTAGGGTTGTGAATGGCCATCTCTCTTCTCTGACCCAAGATGCAAGCGTAAGCCATGAATGGAAGTTAGAGGGTTGTGAATCGTATCGTATCACAAACAGCCGATACTAACTACCGCGGGTCTAACTTCTACTCCGCCGATGGCTGTGCACTTTCATTTAGCGGGTCAGAGAAAAGAAATGACCCGATTCACAACCCTAATGGGCCTAACCCTAAATGACAGTGTATTGTATTTTTTTTTCCTTACTTCAGCAACTTTTGTGTTTTAGTTGCAAGACAGACCATGTTTTGACTATTTACTTTGGACCATCAGTTTTAAACTTTAACTATTGACTTTGGCCTAACCTTTAACTAGTATTAATGAAAATTAATTACCAAAAAATTAAAAATATTTAATTGATATGATAATTGCTTTTATTTCAATTACTGTCTAATATCTTTTTATTATAAAATCTATTATAAAACATAGTGAAATCTATTATAGTTTTTCAAATACAAATATTTTAAATAAATTTAATAGCAGAATATTTATTATAAATTGTAATATATAATAATTTTAATAACTGAATATTTATTATAAATTTTAATATTACATTATAACAATTTTTAGCTAAACTCCTTCATCTCATACTTTTAGTTATTGATTATGAATATATGTTTTAATATGTCTTTGTTAGTTTGCATATGCTATGTTTTATTATTGATTGTGAATCTTACAATTCATGATGTGATTCAATTCGTGATTTGGAAAATGGGCCTTCCAATTCACGATTTGTATCCCGATTCAACTTCCTTGATTTCATTTTCTTTCATTATTAACTTTTGGTGACTTTCAAAAAATAAAATTATTAACTTCTGGCTGCATTGGTGACCTTTAATTTTTTAAACCAATCTTGCCTTCATAGCTTTATTGTTGTATTTTTTTTGTTGCAGAATGAATTATGCCGGATGAGGTTGGATGTTCCATTTCTCGATCAGCTTGTTAGAGAGTATTGTGTTTACAGAGGCATTGTTGACTCTGGTATAACATCTCTGCTGAAACCTTGCTCTGTGTGTGTGATAAGTGTAGAATACTTCCATGCTACTTTTATTTTTCATGGCATTTTCTCACATCATTAATCTTCATTGGGTTTTTAGTATCACCAAAAATTTTAAATTTAAAGTTGGTTGTTTTATCTATATGCATTGTAATCTAATAATATGGGCGTTGTGCAGTATTGAGTTCTATTCCAAGTTACAATATATCGTTATACTATTTTGATTGTTTCTTGTCAATTTTTGATGAACTTAGCATCTGGGAAGCAACCTATTCCAGAAACTGTGAAATTCAACCAACAAGACCCTGGGTATTGCTCATCAAGGGATTGTTCTCTTGAGCTAGATTGTAATGCTAGCAAGCATTCTGATGGTGAAACTTCTGTTACCAATGCTCAGACGGATGGTTCCCCTGAAAATAACACTGATGTGACGAGCATGAGACGAATTGATTTTGAAGTACGATATGCTTCTGAACTCGCAAGCATTCATGAAGACTGTAGTACTAGTGGATCACAGCAACATGAAGATGTAAATGTTTTGCAACGAAGCAGATTGCCTGGGAATGGAGAAAGGAGCAAGCGCAAGCGGTGGAGAGGACGTTATGATGACAATAGTTACATGCCCAATGCTTCTTTGGAAGAGAACAGCAAGCAAGAGCATGGCATTAGTACTGTTGTTTCAACTATATCGAAGGAGAAACAGGTATCTGTTTGACAATTTTGATGGTAATCTGTCAAGGAGATTAATTATTGACAGAATATTGTTTTGCAGGGCTCTGAAAAGCTTTCTGTACATGATATTAGTAATGTGGAAGATAGATATGAGATTCTGTTGGGAATGAAGGAATTAGCTAGCAAAGGAATGGCTGCTGAAGCGGTTGAGGAGGTCAATGCAATCGATCCTAATTTCTTTGCCCAGAACTCAGTTTTGCTCTTCCAACTCAAGCAGGCAAGTGGCTTCTATTTATTAAATTTATAGGAGTGCCAGGGAATGTCATAGGTCTCTGCATAATTGTGTTGGGAATGTTATCTTTTAATGAGGATTCCTGGTCCTGAATATAGGTTGAATTCCTCAAGTTGGTCAGCTCTGGCGATTATAATACTGCTTTAAAAGTTGCTTGCACTCATTTGGGTCCTTTAGCTGCTTGTGATCCTGCTTTATTAAAGCCGTTGAAGGAAACTCTTTTGGCTTTACTACGACCTAATGAAGATGCTCTTGGAAATGCATTACCTCTACATGCTCTAGCTGCTTCTCTCCAGGTGTTGTGCATTTTAGCCAATCTAATATATCATCGATTATTGCCATTGCTATACTTTTTTTTCCTTCATATTTTGTTGATAATGGGATTTTCTTGTTCATGATGCTTGTCTTGAAATGGGATTTTCTTGTTCAGGGTTCTTTATAGTGTGATATTTTGTGTTAATGTGGTTTCATGTATTATTCTACATCTGAAAGCTTTCCCATTGCTATCTATGGTGAAGGATTTTCTTCTATTATTTTCTGATTTCTTTAATACCATATGAATATTTTTACTTCGTTCTCTTTTTTTGAATGTGAAATGCTGTTTTATACTGAATAGGTTGCAGTTGGTCGAAGGCTTGGTGTTGAAGAACCTCAACTCATGAAAATAATGCGAGCCACTCTTTATACTCATAATGAGTGGTTTAAACTTCAAATGTGCAAAGATCGTTTCGAAGGTCTTTTGAGGCTTGATTCCTTGAAAGAAGGCAACACTCCTTTCCTGGCACCTGTCTCTACATCCAAGTCGTATGCTGATAGCTGCACAAATGGATCTTCTCAGGCTACAGTATCTTCAGGCACCAGGATGTCAGAAGATGGTAGCAGTCCAACTCAAGCATCTTCAAGGGATGTCATCTGTGACGAAGGCTCAATACTTAAAGTAATGGTAAGTTATGGATTTCCATTAATTTTTCTTGCAAAATAAAAATTAAAAATTCAGTTATTGTGCCATGATTCTCTGACCTCTGAAGCTTTCCATGGGTTTTGATATCTCCCATTCGTTTCTTGTTCGGCTACTTGTAATGAAAAATTTTCATTAAATATATTTTAAAAAAATTTGTAATTTCACTGTCATAATTTTTTAATGTAAATTTGCGTTTTTCAAAGCAATTCATCGGTGAATTCCTTTTGCAACTTCGAAGGAATTAATATTCAATATCTCTCTACCATTGTCTCAATGGGTGTCTGCATTGATTTTTTTTTCCTTCCGTTTTCTTAGTATTCTGGCCGATTTTATTTCAGTTTGTTTGACCCCATTCATGGATACGCCATCAAATATTATTTCTTTTACAAGGTAGTAAAAACAAATGCTTTCCGTTTGTTTGAATCTTTCGTTTTTCTTGTAAGTTAACTTGGGTGTCTACTTTGTGCCAGTATCTTAAATGTTTTTCCCCTTGGTTGGTACCGGTGCATTAACTCTATAATAACAAGTATTTTTTCTCTTATGGCTACTAAATAATATTGATGTCTTGAATATTGTTTGATGTTGTTTAGCTTTGAAACTCATTCTACACTCCTCCATACAACTCATTTGGCATAATAGGGTTTCTTCTAATGATTTGAGTTTTTGTGGAGTGCAGGAGTTTTTGGCTTTGCCTAGGGCTGATGCCATACATCTGCTTGCACAATACAACGGAAATGCAGAGACAGTCATTCAGCAGATATTTCCCTAGGCGTTGTGCAGGAAAAACGGGTTTGATATTTAGAAGAAAGGTCAATTTCTTTTTTTTAATATTATTTAATTCAAATTTGTGAATTTTTTTTATAACCCTTGTACATATACCTGCAAAGAGGGAAATCAATGCAACATTTGGAATCCGGATTGACGGAAATACTATGTACAGAATCTCTTGATTATTACCTCTCAGTTTTAATACGAGAAAGTTGTAATTAATAAAACAATTATTGGCGTGATTCAAGGGGATTCAGGAGAAGATATTGGTACTTGCCTATACTTTTTATCAGGGCTGTTAAAAAAACCAAACTGAATTAAGGAGATGAATTCTATTAGTATTAGGATTTTATTTTATTTTTTTTAAAAAAAGTCCTGTGATATTTAATCAAAATTTTTGATTAATAAAAATAAGTCTTGTAATATTTAATTAAGATTATAAAAAAATTTAAGAAGTAAAATAAATTACGTTGATATTTAAAATTATGCAAATTTGCAAATTTTAGTGGATGACGTAAATTTTTTAATGTATAATCTTTTTTTTAGTTTAATAATTATGCATTGATGTTGTTTTACAACATTTTACATTTTATTTAATATAAAAGATCGTTGATATAATTTTTAAAGTAATTATAAGTTAACAATCTTATCATGAGTTGTAATTGAATGATAATGAAAATTTTTTTACGCTTAGGATATTTAAATGTTTATTTTTTAAATTTCAATGAAAAAAATAGTGTATAATTTTTTTTCTCTTTTTAGAATGAATTTGTGTCTAATTGAGCTGAACTGCAATAAAAAGAATTGAAATGTTTTGAATTAAAAACTGAACAGAGCTTGTCTTTAGTTTAGTTTTAAAAAATTGAATAGTTCCTATATCGAAGTGTTTAAACTGAATTGAAGTGTAACTTTGTGAGATTGAAAAATATGTTTCAAAATAAGATGTGTATTCAATTCAGATAGTTTGAAGCAATACGGTCTGAATTATGCAATTCAGTTTGGTTTGAATTGTTTTTACAGTTCAATACAACGGCAGCTTGGTTCAATTTATCTATTTTGGTCATCCCTACTTTTTTTTATCGACCCCTACTTTGTAAATGAGTTGTGCTATTCACGTATTGTTCGTGAAGGTGGTATTGTTTTGTGCTTTTGTTTTGACAGTCAATGAGTAATTAAAGAGTTAATAAAATGGTAGAGATTTACGGCTGTTTGATTTCTTTCTCATTTTCTTTTAGTTTTAATAGCTTTTCTGAAGTAGTTTTATGTTATTTTAACAATCAAATTTTTACATAACATTAGTTAAGTTTTATATAACTTTAAGTACTATAAAAATTTAAAAATAAAAACAGGCGAGAGATAAATTTTTTTTATTTCTTATTGTGATTCTTGCTTAACGGTAAGTTTTGGTCAAACTAGAATATAAGTTACCAAAGTTCCTCACAAAACACACTCGATGTTTTATTTGGTGAGGTTGACGAGCTTACAAAACCTTTGGAAAGTTATTTTAAATGGTTCCTTGCTTATCTTCTTATAGGTTCACTCCTTTTCATGTTTATATTCGTTAGGTCTAAAATTTTGATTTGACTGTTTTTTAGAATAAATTTTGTCTTGTCTTAAAAATACTTATTAGTTAATGTATATAGGATTTTTACTATGTTGGGTAGAAAAGAAGGAAAGGGAAAGTAATAGGTTTTTTTGGCGAGAAAAGAAAAAAAAAAAAAAGAGTAAAAATAAAAGTTGTTTGGATGAAAAGAAATAGAAGAGAGAAGAGTAAAAATAAATTGGTAGGTTGTTTGGTTTGAAAGAAAAATATATAAAAATAAATAATACTATTAATAAAATGTAATTTTACCCATACATTCATAATGCTTAAATTTTGTTTTCTTTTTCATATCTCCACACATTGATTAAATTGAAACGTATAATTGATTACGTTAGAAAAGATATTATGATTGTATAATAAATTTTTACTTTTAACTAAATTGATTTGTTCGGCACACACCCCATAATTAATTTTGGGCTCCAAGAATTTGATTTGGTCACGGCAACATACAAAATCGATTACAAGTATGAGCAAAATTGATTTGCTCATCAAGTACACGAGACACTAAAACTCAATGATAATATTGAGGATAATTGATTTGTTAATACGAGAAACACAACCCATGGGCAAAGAAAATCAATTAAGAATTTGTTGGAGATATGATCTTATCCATGCAATATATATTTGTTGTATATACCTTATCTATCTTCTGGTTACTATTTGTTACGTAGAAGTCTATGTATTTTAGGATGTTTGTAATTTTGTTAGCACTGTCATCGTTTGTTAGCTACAGATATTGTGCTTAGCATCGTTTGTTAGCTACAGATATTTTGCTTCCTATTATTTTTGTAATTGCTTTGCCTATTTAATGGCAACCACGTGAATAACAAATCAACCATTTGATACCAGATTTTATCTTGGTATCAGAACGATCCTACATATACTTCTGCAACCAGTAAAAGAAAGTGCGAAAGCTAGCCCAGCAAACAATGGCTTCCGAAAGAAGCAATAGTCTGAAGCTATCGGATCCAGGATCTCCATTCTATCTGTGTGGATCAGATAGTCCTTGCATCTTGTTGACAACCGTCATGTTGAAAGGGGAAGCTAACTATGAGAATTGGGAAGCTAAGTTACAACCCTTCATTAAATGTTTTGATGAGGTGAAGGATTTGTGGGAGGATTTGAAGGAAAGATATTATGTCCAGAATTTTCCAAGACAATATCAACTCAAGGCAAGTTTAGCCAACATACGACAGCAAGGAAGCACTATTGGTGAATACTACACGAAGCTAAAAGCAATCTGGGACAAGCTCGAAGGCAGCAAGACTTACAAGTCATGCATATGTGGAGGTACTTGTGTTTTTGCAAAAGAGATTGAGAACGAAAGAGAACATGATCGTGTTTATCAATTCCTTATGGGATTGGATGAAGCTACCTTTGGGAACTTACGTTCACAAATTTTAAATACTTCACCCCTTCCAACTCTTAATAAGGTTTATGCTATTGTCACATAGGAAGAGACTCACTGCTTAATTGCACGAGATCATGATGAACGAAGTGTTGTTGTAGGATATGCAGCAAGAACTGATAGCAGTGGGGGACGGGAGAACACCATGCAACGAATGGTTGTTGATCAACACGTTGAGCGAGTACCATGCCCTCATTGTGGGAAGTCAAATCACGATCCTTCAAAATGCTGGAAAAGAATCGGATATCCTCCTACTCGTGGAGCATTTCGCAGACGTGGTAGGGGGCGATTCGGTGGAAGGCATACTCATGGACAAGCATATGCCATGCAGACATCTGAAGCTCCTTAACAAGCAGTAGCGTTTTCAATTCTAACTCCTGAAGTGGTGAACAAGCTCATGACATTGGTGGATCAACCTCAGACCAGTCAGACTAGTGATAAGTTGTTTGGTAAGGCTACTCAATCACAATGGTTTATTGATAGTGGTGCTTCACAGCATATAACGGGATCAATGGATCTGTTGACTAATATTGTGAACATCAAAACACTATAAGTGGAATTACCTAATGGAGATATCACTCACACAAAAAAACAAGGGACTGTGGTTTTCAACAAAAATTTTAAATTGACTAATGTCTTGTTTGTCCCACATTTGCGTTACAATCTTATTTTGGTTTCTCAATTATTGCAGCACAACAACAACAAAGTGATATTTACTAATGGAAAGTGTGTTTTTGTTAGGACTTTCGGCAAGCGTACCGATTTGTTGTTGTAAGTTACAAAATTTATAAAGATCGTCTCCATAGGGACTTGAGCTACTCAGTTAATCCAAAGATAATTTAACAGTTTAATAGTTATGTACAAGTAGGTTGAGAGGAATTTCATTTAGTTGTGAAAGTAACGTAAAATTACTAAACTTTAGTAAATGAAATATATCTATGAGAAAGTGGGATTGGATTTTATCATTCTTATCCTTTTATATCCAATTAATATTACCATGCACAAATCATCGTCTATCCTTATTGATGCACACAATATTTCACCCTGAATCGATGCCTCAAATTCAAGTTCTAAGGATATCTACCGAATATCGATCCCTCGCATATGAAATAAATATCCTAGCATTATAATCATAATTGCGTGCTTTATGCAATCAAAACATTATGCCCTATTCCTAGCAACGTAACGTAACGAGTAAAGTCATTCAGTTCAAACTCTAAGATTACTTTCCAGTCTAACTTAGGATTAAGTTCATGAAACTAGTGATCAAATAGAATCAAACATTAAGCCCAGAATGAAATTACCAACAAGGAATAGAAATGATTCATGCATAAATAAATATTAAAAGAGATGCATAGGGTTAAGAAGATTACACCCAATCCTCAGAGAAGCTAGCTTCTCATAATGGAGAGAACCTCTTCAAGGAAAGAATTGCTGAAGGACCCCATCACCGCTTCTCTCCGGCAGAGTCTCCACACTAATCCTCACTTCTCTCACTTTCCTAGCGTACCTACTTACTAATATTTGAGCTCCTAAGCCTAAGGAACAGCAAAGGAAGTAAGAATGAAGCAAAATTGGCCTCATAATGATGCAAATTCATTGGCTATTTATAGAATCCATGATCTGCCTGCTTCCACTCGCCTGGGCACCCATTTTGGCTTGTGGGAGCTCGCCTGGGCGAGTTACCCCTACTTTCTTGGAACTTGATGTCGCCCAGGCGATCCAAATACACATGGTTTGGTCGCCTGGGCAAGTTAATGCCTTAACCATGAAGAATTCTTTGGGCTTTGATGGATTTTGGGCCTGGATTGCTTGTAACACCTCCCATGTTTGCTATGTAAGCCCTTCTTGCTTGCTTTGCTTATTCAGAAGCCTCGAAAATTCACGGAATCTATCAAAATACAAAGTATGATTGGATTAATCTTCCAAAATATGAACAACAACTTTTATACAAGCACTAGGTGATATATAACTAGGTTTAGGGCAAATTTATAATCAAATCTTTTAAAATCAAAAGATAAGTGTCTGCTTTTGAAACATAAATTTAACTGAATTAGGGTACTTATCAGTTTTGCAGGACCAATCATCGATGAGGGAGACTGGATTGGGTGATGTTAATGCAGGAGTTTATGTGTTTCAACCAAAGCATGCCTTAGTCTCGGCTGTATGAATTCATGAGTCTGCAGAGTTGTGGCACAGACGATTGGGTCACGCATCTTATGAAGTTGTGTCTTTACTTCCATTGTTTTCCAATGTTTTCGCTAAAATTGCAGCAAATAAGTTAGCATGTGACATATGTTGTCGCGCTAAGCACAATAGAACTATGTTTCATTCAAGCAATAATCCTAGTAAAGAGTGTTTTGATTTAATTCATTGTGATACTTGGGGATCCTATCGTTCCTCTTCTTCTTCTGGTGCACATTATTTTCTAACAGTTATTGATGATTTCAGTCGATTTGTATGGGTTTATATGTTAGATGAAAAAAAGGAGACTTGTGATCGCATACATAAGTTTTTGGCTATGATCAAAAATCAATTTGGAAAAATGGTAAAAATAACACGTTCTGATAATGGGTCTGAATTTAAGTCACATAATTTGATGAAATTATATCATGAGAATGGGATAGTGCATCAAACATCTTGTGTTTATACACTAGAGAAGAATGGTCATGTGGAAAGGAAGCATAAGCACATTTTAAACGTGTCTAAGGCATTGTTGTTTCAAGCGGAATTACCTATTGATTTTTGGGAAGAGAGTGTGCTTGCAGGGGTTCACTTGATTAAAAGAACTCCAACAAAAATTCTTGTTGGTCGCACACTTCATGAGCTGTTGTATGGAGTGTTTCCAAGCTATGATCTTTTGAAGACTTTCAGATGTCTATGTTTTGCTAATGTACTACCCAAACCTATTGATAAGTTTGCTTCTCGTTCCCGCAAATGATTATTTATGGGATATCCAGTTGGCCAAAAGGGTTGGCGAGTTTATGATTTAGAAACCAAATATTTTTTTGTATGCAGAGATGTGATATTTTGTGAGGATATTTTCCCTTTTTTCTACATAATCTAATGAATCATGTCAGCCTGCTCTACCATCGTTACCTGCCACAGTGAACGTTGATGATTAGAGGATTATTTTAACAGAGGATTCTAGTAATGTTTCCCCTACCACAAGAAGTTTCAGCACCTACACCACAACCCACTATCGAAGAGGTGCAAAGGGACACAACATCTGAAGCAAATATTGACGACAAAGGGAGCATTGTAGTACCACACACTTCAGCGCCAAGGTCTCACCAGGTACATCAACAACGTCCACGGAAAGCTCCATCGTATCTTAAAGACTATGAGTGTAATGCCATTGAAACACATAACTCACTTTCTGCTACCCCAATCAGTCATTCCTCTGATGCAAGGTCAGGTATTAAAAATCCATTGCATGATTTTCTTAGTTCCTCCCACCGTGCCTTTGTAGTTGCTATTGATGCAGGATGTGAGCCTCGACATTTTAGGGAAGCCATGCAAGATCCACAATGGGTGGATGCTATGAGAAAAGAAATGACCGCACTAGAGGATAATGGTACCTGGACAATCACAAATCTGTCATCCGGTAGGCGAGCACTACGTAGCAAATGGGTCTTTCAAGATTAAATATCACTCTGATGGGACAATTGAACGATACAAGGCACAGTTGGTTATTGCAAGCAATCATCAGGTCGAAGGAGAAAATTTTGGTGAAACTTATGCGCCTGTAGCAAAGATGACACGTGTTCGAACTTTGTTGGTAGTTGCAACAGCCAAAAATTAGGAGCTTCATCAAATGGATGTTTATAATGCTTTCCTAAATGGGGACCTTAGTAAGGAAATGTATATGAATTTCCCTCCATGTTTTAGCAATGGTTCGAAGAATCAGGTTTGTTGCTTGATAAAGTCGTTATATGGTTTGGGACAGTCACCTAGGAACTGGTTTTCAAAGTTGAGCTCCTCACTTACACAATACGAGTTCCAACAATCTCACGCTGATTATACTCTTTTCACATTCCTAGAGGTGATATTTTTCTTGCCCTTTTAGTTTATGTTGACGATATTGTCTTGGCAGGGAACAATACTCAAGCGTGCAACCAAGTAAAGGAGTTCTTAAACGAGTGTTTCAAAATCAAAGACTTAGGAAGTTTGAAATACTTTCTTGGGATTGAAATAGCTCGTAGCAAAGAAGGGACATTCATGTGCCAATGAAAATATGCTCTTGATATCTTACAAGAACCAGGTCTTAGTGGGAGCAAACCAGCTAACTCTCCAATCGAACAAAACCATCGCCTTGGGCTTGCTGACGGACCAGATATTGATAACCCTGAGCGTTATCGACAATTGATTGGCAAACTGATTTACCTCAACATTATAAACCAGATTTGAGCTATGCTATTCATGCGCTTTCTCAATTTATGCAGCATCTGAAACAAGCTCATTATGATGGTGTTATAAGGGTACTTCGATACGTGAAGTGTAACCCAGGCCAAGGGCTCTTATTGAAGTCTGAATGTGATTTACAAGTCCACGCGTATTACGACTCTGACTGGGCCTCATGTCCTCTCACACGCAGATCTGTTACTGGCTACTTTGTTATGTTAGGGACATCGCCAGTGTCATGGAGAACAAAGAAACAAGTGATTGTTGCACGATCTTTAGTTGAAGCCGAGTACAGAGCCATGGCAGCTGCCACAACAGAGCTAATCTGGTTAAAGGGCTTCCTTGCATCTCTTGGGGTGTTTCATAAGAATCTGATGCAATTGTTTTGTGACAACACAACAGCTCTCCACATCGCTGCGAATCCAATTTTTCATGAGCAGACTAAACATATAGAGCTTGATTGCCATTTTGTCCGGGAACATATTCAAGCTAATATTATTGCTACTTCGCATGTTCATTCGCAGTCCCAACTTGCAGATCCCTTCACGAAAGCCTTAGGACAATCTATGTTTCTTGCATTACTTCCCAAGTTAGGCATTTCATTTTTACATGCTCCAACTTGAGGGAGAGTGTTGGAGATATGATCTTATCCATGCAATATATGTTTGTTGTATCTATCTTATTTGTCTTCTGGTTGTTATTTGTTATGTAGAAGTCTATGTATTTTAGGATGTTTGTTAGTTTGTTAGCTCTGCTTGTTAGTTTGTTAGCTATAGATATTTTGCTTCCTATTATTTTGTAATTGCTTTGCCTATTTAATGGCAACCACGTGAATAGCAAATCAACCATTTGATACCAGATTTTATCTGAATTGACTACAAAATCGTGTAGTCAATTTGGTCATGACCATAAACTCAAAACTTAGATGGATTTGAGTTATAAATGATCATGATCAAAGGATTACTCATGTTAACCGTTGAACTCAACGAAGATTTCTTACCAAATCTTTGCATGTGAAAATAAATATTTTAACTTTGAGATCCACTTTTTTATATAAAAAAAATCTTTCATATTTTGTGCTCCCAAGCAAGCATGATTTTCGTAATTATTCTTTCTTCCTTCCTCTCCCCTCTTCATTCATGCTATTTCCAACATACCAAATAAAGTGTTAAGGAAGAGATTGAATTAACTCAAGTGGAAACATTTTAGTAGATACATTAATGGTGAGATACTTGTAAAAACATTTTAACACTTAAATTAGCAAACCTCTAAACATGAGACAAACATTAATAAATATGCATATCTACAACAGGACATTAATACTATCAATATTTGTAAGAATGAAGATGGGCTAGATATTTATATGTGGGGCTTACAGTGTAAGAAGAGAAATTACTCCAATTATGTATAATAATTATCATGTGAGAAGAAAAATAAATTGTTTCAAAACAATTATAATTTTAACTTTTTAATGTATCATTAATTTTTTTTTACTTATATCTTTTATTAATTTGCTAACTCAAAAGGTTGGCATAGTGATGTAAGGTCATATTGCGTTTACATGAGTGAAAATGATCTATTTAGCAGAAGAACATGTGTTTGATTCACACCATGTGTAAAATTTCCTTTGGTCAGCAGCAGTCACGTATCGCGAACAAGATTAGTCTCTAACTTAGTGGGTTGAAAGATACTCATGATCTCTGACATAAGACAAAAAAAATATTAATGATATGGTGTACTAAAACAAAAAATGAATTAATGATTATAAAGACTGTGTTCGGCAAGATATTTCAATTAACTTTTAGCTTTTACTAGCTGAAAAACTCATGTAGTTGTTCGATAAGCAAGTTTTTTTAGTAACTTCTTCCATTTTTTGAAACGTTACTTCAAATAACATTTCTTAAAACACTAACTCCTAACTTTCTATATCTTTTTCACCTTTACCCTCAATATATTTATTCATTTCTCTTGTTATATTTTTTAAATAAATCATAATTTTATTATTTTTCTATCATTTTATATTTTTTAGTTGCTCCAAAAGCTAATTTTACTGAACATTTATAATTTAATAAGCTAACTTTTCAGTTTTCAGTTAGAATTATCAAATGTAACTAAGGTTGATTTCATAAAAATGTTATTCTTTTTCATCTATTTTTTTTAAACAACATATTTTGAAATTATAATAAGATATATGTTAATTATTCTTGGATAAGTATGAGGTGATTTAAATCATAGAAATAGTTAGTTGTGGCCAATTTAATCAAAAAATGGACCTTGAATCCGGGTTAGGTCTTAAACCTGATCCAAAACATATATTTTGAAGGATTTAACTTTTTACATGCCATTCAATTGAAGACATTTGTAATTTGTTAAGTTGTTTAAGAGGCTTATATTATGATCCTTGCATTACATAATCATGATCATTAACATGCATACATGATTTGATAAAAGCATAAACGTTTTCATGTTTCCATAAAGAAACAAACTTCTCATGGTTAAGTTTTGGAAAATCTCATTATGCACTGATTTAATCGATTACCAACATTGGTAATCTATTACTTAAGACATGAAGAACATAGTAATCGATTACACAGTACAAAAGCTCAAAATGTGTCTGACTGCTTTAATCGATTACCATCCAAATGTAATCGATTACATCAACTTATATATGAAACTAGTCTGACTGCTTTAATTGATTACACAACGATTTAATCGATTACATTGTTCATATATCTTTTCCAGAATGAGCTAAGAACACTTTAATCGACTATTTTGGATATCAATTGATTATTTTAGTTAAAATAATCGATTACATGAACGATTTAATCGATTACATGCAGTTAAATCAGTTTTCGATAAAATGCTGTTGGGTCTTTTGTTTTGATAGAATTTGATTTTGCGAATTACCAATCACTTACAAAAGCCCTCAAAGTGTGAGAAAATATATTCTGAATTACATTGATCTTGTTTCAAAACCCAGAACTCATGCATCATTGATCATATTTGTTTGAACAAGATTTAACAAGAGTTTTTCAAAGAGAGCTGATTCCAAGAATTGCGTTCATTCAACCTGAGTTTGTTTGGTAAAATTCATTCACTCATCTTCTGAGGTTGTATCTCTCTTAAATTCTTCTTGTGATTTGATTGTTTACTTTTGTTTCTTATAAGTTCTTAGATCAAAGAGGTTCTTTAAAGCTTTTCTAGAGTAGTGTTATCTAGAGGAAAGAATAGAGAATGGTTCTCTAGTTCTTGATCATTAGAAGTCTGAAGGTGTTTTAGATTTTGTTTCTTTATCTAGGGTTGATAAAGGTAATCACTTGTAGCTTGTAAAGAACAGATTTTGATTTAGTGAAACTCTAACCAATGTTTGGTTGGAAGAAACTGGATGTAGCTTCTCTTTTGAGGAGTGAACCAGTATAGATTTGGTGTTCTCTTAATTCTCATCTTACTGTCTTAATTTGCTTATCTTGTGGTTAATCTTTTTGAGATCAACTGATAGATTTCCTGCTATTGCTTAAAGTGAAGGGTGAATCTTGATTGATTGAAAGTTTCAATTTAACAAGGTGAACTTGTGATACGATCTTTAATTCGCTGCTAGTTTTAAAAAAAAAAAATTTAAAGTCTCTGTTTTAACCAATTTACCCCTCTCTTGATTAATTGTGTGTGTTCATATTGTTTTCAGTATTCAGTATAAATAACTATTGAAGTAGCAGAAAAGTATAAAACAAAAGAAAAATAATAAAGTCATGATTTATTTTTAAAAAAGGTAACAAGAAAAATGAATAAATATATCAAAGATAAAAATGAAGAAAATATAAAAAGTTAGAAGTTAACGTTTTAAAAAATGCTAGAAACTATTGAGAAGTTACTAAAAAATCTTGTTTATTGAACAATTAAATGAGATTTTTAGCCCGTAAAAAAAGATAGAAACTAATTGAAATGTCTTATCGAACATAACAATAATATTAAATACTATATTATGTAACCAAGTAAAACTATTTTGGCTTA
>PYAF01002329.1:1007776-1136244 GCA_007407185.1 Glycine tomentella | reverse complement strand
TTAAAGATGGTAAATTCAAATAATCAAATATTTATAAGAATATAAAACAAAATTTAAAGATTTTTTTTAACTTTCATCAATGATATTTAATTATAAAGTCATTTTAAAAACATATGCAAAAGTTATAAATTATAATTTAAATGATTATTATAATTTACGTTTAACATAAAAAGTTATCTGCATTGCATGGATATAAAAACTAGTACACCTTATAAATTATAAATTAGGTAACAATCAAACTGATTAACAATGGTTCACATACAATATTCAAATATCATGTTTAAAAAATAAAATAAAGTTAGGTAACATCTTTAAAAAATTCTAATGATATACCCATAAATATGATTATTTTATATTATTAATTAAACACTACGTCACCACCTATCACCGTTTTTTTTTTTTTGTTAAAATACCAAGTATTGATCTGCACCTCCTAAAAATATTTAGAATAAAAAAATTATAGTAATTGTTTTAAAACTAAAATTATCAACTTCTTGAGAGAAATTCATATATGGAAATATTTATCAAAAGAAGATTCTCAAATCAAACTTTATGTTATTTGTATTTGTAAGAGTTGAAAATTGATTAGCAAACATTTCAATGTAATTATGAGTATTTTTTTTTTTTTACAATATGGGTAAGTTTGTGTAAACTTTTAAAAAAAAAATTTAAATAAGTGTTTTTGAAAAAAAAAGTTTTTTTTAATAAGCAAATAGGATTTGCTTGTTGAAATAAGCAAATTTTTTAAAGTAAAAAAAATTTAAAAACACATAAAAAAGTTACTTATTTTATTAAAATAAGTATTTTTTTTTAAAAAAAAATAAGCTCAAACTGCTTATTTTAGATCAGTTTTATTCATCTGGTATATTTTAGGAACTTTATGTGTATAAGGTAATGATTCACAAAGAAAAAGAATAAAAAAAATAAATACTTATAGAGAATAATTTTAGTTTTTGATATAAAATAAATTGCGTTGAGAGGAAAATATTTATTTTATGTAAATTCATAATTTTCAATAAAAATTTATGGCTTTTGGCAGAGATTGTTGCGTGTCAATTCCATGATGAAGAATTTCTTTTAACAAAAACGGATAAAAACGGAAACAACATACCGGATCATTGATTTTTTTTTTATAATTCGCGGTCATTGCTGCTTATTCAATAATTGGTAGAGATTTTTATTTGACATGCTAATCCTCTACATGATTTATTTACATGTTGTTAATGCATTTTTTGTTTTCAAAAATATTTTGTTATTTCTCAATTTTTTAAAGTTAGTTTTTTCAATGTGTTTAAAATCAATAAACTGTTTTCCCCTTAGTTTTAAATGTATAATTAGTAATTATTATTACACATTTTTAATTAAAAACTTAAGCAAAAAAACTCCATTTAGAAAATGAGTTATGTATAAGAAAAAAAATAAATCAATTATTGCCTTTTCTCGGCTCAAATGTTGACTATTGTGTTTATTTCACTTATTTACGTAGTTATCAAATGCTCATTCTTTTTCAAATTACGTATTTTTTGTGAGTTTTTCAAATTATTTTATTGAATTAACGTCATGTTTTGAAAGAGAAAAAAGGATTTTACTTTATCCCCACCTATCCTTTGAAGTCGAACTGTAGACTAAAGTCATTTTGAATATGTCAACCTTCCAGATCTATTGACATTGGAGTTTTTGCTTTTCAGTTTTCACGAAAACAAAACATTTCTGAGGATATAACACGTGTAAGAAAAGATATTGGCAAAATTAACTGGTCAGGAAACGATTTTCAATATCGCACGAAAATGAAAAGGCAATAAATTTTCAGCTTTAACTTACTAATAATAATTACCACGGGATTATTATTATTATTATTATTATTATTATTATTATTATTATTATTATTATTATTTCATAATTAAGTCACTTTTTCAATCTGATACCATGAATTATTAGAACAATAAGGAAAAAGCTCAAACATCTTTATTAGGAGTCGTGAACTCAAAAATTCATATCCACCGGTTATGTTACTATTTTTGTTTTAAAAGTTTTCTACGATGGAGATAGAATTTTAGAAAAAGAACTTCCATGAACTTTATTTTCTCCAAAAAATATTAATTTTTAATGTTTATTTTTCTAATTAATTTTAAATGTAAAACTATCAAAAAAGTGATCTAAAAACTCAAATTGAGATTTATTATTAAAACAAAAAATGAGTAAAATTTTTGTATTTTATTTGACATTAGAGGACTAAAAAAATGATATAAGAATTCAAAATATATTCTTTCACAAAAGATGCTATTAGAAAACTTAACTAACGCCTACTATAAAACATTGACTATTCAAAACCTTAATATTTAAGCTTTTTGTATGAATATGCTTATGATAATAATTTAACCTTGGAATTAATACGCTTTTGCATCAATAATTCAGCCTAATCTCAATATTTGAATATGTTTTGACCTCAAATCCTTAAACATTATTAGGGTCGCTTTATTTAAGTTATCATATGCTATAATGTTTAATATCCGTCACAATTTTATCTTGAAAAGATATCTTTAATAGTATACATGAAATCCTGGTCTAAGTCATCCTAACACCATATTTGACCTCATAAAAATTTGAAATCAATTAATAAATTTTGAAAAATTAAAAAGATATATTAAAGAAATGTATTATATAATATTTTATTAATGAATAATCTTAACTATTTTCTAAATATTGGAGTGGGGTGCTTGACTTTTAGGCACTCAAGCTCAAGGGCTTATAGGTTTACTCAAGGGGAATTATTATTATAAAAAAGTGTAATGGATTATTTATGAGTATATCTAAATTTAATAAAAATCTGATGAATGAGTATTAAAATTTTAAATTCATCCTTTTTATATCTGTATCCATATCCGTCTTGCCTCTTACGAGAATGAGGACATAAAGGATCAAACCCATTTCTGACCCGCCCCAAAGTCATTCCTAGTGTAAATAGCAAATATGATAGTTCTAATAGTAGCTCCCTTCCTCAAATTGAGACTCTCAACACAAACAAGGTCCAATCGCTCAGCCTTTCCCTACTGATCTTCTGCCTCATTCGCTGTTTCTTTTTCTCTGCTTCGCTATTTCAAACATCCACTCCAGTTTTCTCTCTCTCTCTCTCTCTCTCTCTCTCTCTCTCTCTCTCTTGTTTGTTTCTTCTGGAACAGAATGGTGGTGGTACTAAAAGACATGTGTTTCTTCAACAACAAGGTGCTACTGTGTGGTCCTCACTTCTAATAACAAAACCGCTTGTCCTTTCTGCTGTGAGCAACATAGTGCTTCTTTTTTTTGCTACCCTCCCAAGTTACCATCATTCCTCTTTCTTGTTTTTGTTTCCGTTTTTTACCAAAACGTTTCAAACACACTGCAAGTGGGTCTTCCCTCTTTTTTATTTTTTCTTCACACTTATTTTTGAAACCCATTGCTTCCAAACCAGAGAAGAAAAAAAAATGAATACTTTGAGCTCCCTCTGCATGTTTCGATCCGACCCGTTATTCATAAATGTAACTTTTTCTTTTGCAGCTTGTGTAGCTAGAATAAGTGCTTCTAAAGTTTCTGTCTTTCATCCTTTGCAGCACCAAATTTGATGATACCCCAATTGTTTTTTTTTTCTTTTTTCTTTTTAAAAAAATAATTTTGTTGGCTTTGACATGTTTGTAATGATTTTCTCGCACTTGGGTTGCAGGACATTCTGGTTATAAAGCCTCAGAAGAAATCTCCACTGTTGTTAAGGATGTCGGTGTTGATCTTCTCAATGGTGTGTGGTGTTTTCATTTGTTCCGTGTGTCTAAAGCAGATAAGCACTCATGCAAGGACTATGCTTATGGAATTGCAAATTGAGAAGCCTTCTCGGAGTAGTAGTAGTAGATTGAACCTAACAAATGATGTTCCTTTGTTACATTACCCCAAGCCTGTGTCTTTCAACAGGTAATAATGTGAAGTTTCTATGTATTATGGTTATTTTGATTTTTGGCTTTGGTTAGGGTATTATTAATTGACTTTTTGGCTTTGGTAGGAGTGAGTGTGCTGGTAACCCTGTGCGGTTCTTTGCCATTTTGTCGAATCAGAGATCTGGCAGTGGGTGGTTTGAGACCCTTTTGAATAGCCATATTAATGTGAGCTCCAATGGGGAGATTTTTTCAGTTAGAGAAAGAAGAGTAAATGTTTCTACCATTGTGCAGACTTTGGACAAAGTTTACAACCTGGATTGGCTCAGCAGTGCTTCCAAGAATGAATGCTCAGCTGCAATTGGATTTAAGTGGATGCTTAATCAGGTAAAAATGCTTTCTGTTGAGTCTCTGTTTAAAATGTAGTGAACTGATTTATGTTTGTGAGATACCTACTTTAAAGTCTTAAACTTTGTGTTTTAAGAAAGAAAAAAATGCTATTTGTTTTGTAGGCCTTTGTATTAATGGCTTAGGTTGTAATGTTATTTGATACCTCCTAGGCTCCTACCGCTTCCTTAATGTCTTTCATGTGAAGGATCTTAAGTGAAACTTGACCATGTGCTTGACTTTGAGGACAAGTACTTTTTCTGAGCCTCTGGAGTCTGGAACATTGTTATCAATTTCTGTATACCAGTTATGATCATTAACTAGAGTAGGGCTTCCTTGTTGCATATTAATATAATTTGATATGGGCAAATTACGCTTGTACCCCCTGATGTTTATTTATATTACACCTGATGCCCTTGTCATTTTTGAACCTATGTAATAATAATAACATTAGACTGTGTACCCTTCTGTTTGATACAGATCACCTGTGATTTCCTATGATTTATATGAATCGAGGGAAGTCGGTGCAATGTCCAAAAAAGAAGGGGTGTTGAGTGTAATAATATCATAAAATTTCAGGGTGTGAATGTATTTTACCAAATAATCTAATGTGAGATAGGAATAGTGACAACTTTTACCAGAAGGAGATGACATGGAATAACATGAGCCTGATAGGACTTTGGATGCTAAATTGCATTGATTTGGAAACTACTGAAATAGCATTAATAGCTAGTAAGACTGGTAGAACCAAAATCTAAATTCAATAAAAGAAGGGATATTGAGTGTAATATCATAAATCTTGGGTATGAATGTATTTTGCAATATAATCTAATATGTGAAATTTGTAGAGTAAGCATTTATGTTGTCTGATAGGAGTAGTGACAACTTTAACTAGAAGGAGATGAAATGGAATAAAATGAAGCTGATTGTAAGCTAAATTAATTTGGAGACTACTGGATTAACATTATAGCAGGTAAAACTGGTAGAAACAAATTCTAACTTTTGTGACACTATGGAACCAAAAAGTATACTTAAGCTTATTTCATCAACATAGGTAATTTGTTATCCATCTGTCCATGAGAGAGCAAATTGTCAATTGTCTAGGGATTCAGTATTTGGTGATGCATTCATGTCACGTAGGAAGGCAGATGATAAATGCAGATTTGCTTTGTTTGCAATTAGTTTGCTGTTGGTTTTGCCCTTGTGGCTCAGGCTTTGAAGTTTGTTTTATTGATTAGTATTTAGTAATAGAAGAATATAAAGACATGTGATTTCATGCAGGGGCTAATGGAGCACCCTAAGGAAATAGCAGATTACTTCAACAGTAGAAGTGTTTCTGTTATATTTCTTTTCCGAAGAAACTTATTACAGAGAATGGTATCAATGCTTGCCAACTCATATGACCGTTATGCTAAACTATTGAGTGGAACTCATAAGTCTCATGTTCATTCTACAGAAGAGGTCTCTCTCTCTTGCTTTCCCATAATTTCTTTTAACATAAAATGAAACTCATTTGGCTTTTTTTAGGCTGATACTCTTTCAAAGTACAAGCCTACCATTAATTCTACATCATTGCTGGCTGATTTGAAGGATATGGAAATGAGAACTGCAAAGGCGTTGGAATACTTCAACACCACTCGGCATATGATCCTGTACTATGAGGATCTTATGCGAAACCATACTGTAAGGGCTTCACCATAAACTCCTTCATTTTGTACTAAAAGCTGCAAGAATTACCTTTCTCTATGCATATTACAAGCACCATTTACGAGTATTAACTTCAATACGAGTCACTGTCAGTGTTTTGAGTTTAGCTGAATAGTTGTCCCAAAGTACTATAATCTAGGAAGAAATTTCAATTTTATCATGCAAATTATACCACAGTTCTTTCCCTCTCCTCCTAGTCCCTTTCAATGAAAAGCTGTTTTGCTTGAAGCACTGCCATATTCAACAAGGTATATGTGAAATAATGAAGCTGTGAGTGGGTGATATGGCACATTTTTTCTTGAAAATTAATTTAACTAAACCTTACTGATTTTCCCCCCCGTTTTTGGTTGAATGGGAAGGGTGCACTTCTGGCTAACTTTAGATCTTTTTATTTCTTTCATGTTTCAGAAGCTAAAAGATGTGCAAGAGTTTTTAGGATTGCCACAGATGGAATTAACAAGTCGTCAGGTTAAGATACACAGAGGACCATTGTCAGATCACATTAAAAATTGGGATGATGTGAACAGGACACTAAAAGGAACTGTTTATGAGACTTTCCTCCATGCCGATTTTTCATCTTAACCTCTAACTCCTGGAAAGGTGTAAATATCAACACTGATTTTGTCCCGGGAAATAGTTTGAAGTTTTGGTGCTGGTTGCTGTAAGAACACTGTCTCTGCATTCCGATATTTCTTTTCACTCCATTGATGAGATGTTCCTTTGTAATCTTTTTATTTTTGTGCATTCTTGAATGACTTTGTATATTCCCAGCTAATTTATTAGTAAAGATGAGCATTGGTTTTATTCAAACGATTTTTCTATGTTCTATTCTTTTTTCCTTTTGTTATTTTATATAATATAATTGAACTGCATAAATGATTTGGAAGTCTTAGTGAGTGTTTCTAAGAGATCTAGCAACAGAGTGGTGGTTTCCTATCTGCTTGTTTTCAATAGTCTCTTTCTGTATCCCACATTATTCGTTGACAATGGAAACCTTTTAAGTACCCTTTTGGTTGAAATTATTTATGAAGAAATAATCGTTTACTTTTTAAAAGCTTTCTATAGAGGTTGGTAAAACAGGTGATTATTTCTCTAAAGTAAGCTGAATTGAGTATGCACTAACAAAGATACACATGTAAATTAGGATCTGTTCTTCACATAAGAATTGAATTACTTAATTTGTTTGTTTGTTTGGTTTTTGTTAAGTGATGTGTAATTACCATTACATATACCTTTCTCGGTCTTTTGACTAAGATAAAGTGTAATTACCATTTTGTTTTAGTGTTAAAGTTTCATGTACTCAATCTCTACTTATAAGACATTTTTAACTACTTCACGTCTCAAAAAGAAAATAGTTAATTTATTTAATCACATTAAATGTGTCAATTATTTGTATTATTACTTTAAAATTATTCTCTCTTTTTTATCGCTCTATTCATTTAACTGTTTTTATTAATATTTGGAGAGAGATTAATTAAGTATGAATATGTAAGAAAAAAATAATTAATATATCTAAAAATTTAAAACAGATTTTTAAAAAGACTAATTTCTAAAAGTAACCTTATATAATTATATACGGAAGGAGTATATGAATATTTTTGCGTCAAATTGGTTAAAATGACATAGAAGCAACTTGGATTTGCTTCAAGTAACGCGTGTCACATTTAGCCAAAATACACACAAGTTCTTGTAAAGTCTAGTAGTGTAAACTAGGCCTTGATATTAAGAAATGGTTACTCCTTAAAATGGTTATGCTCTTCATAACAAATAAATTGAAGATTTAGAAATGTGGTTGTGGCAGGGAAACCATAAATTTCAGCTTATTAGGCAACATGAAACTAAATTACAACTTTGACTAATGAATGGCCCCAGCACAATGCCATCAACCTAACAACCTATAATAATATGAGAGACATATGGCTTTGATATTCCACTGATTACCTCCATCAACGGCAGCTGCTTCCTGTGTGTTGGCACCACGTAAAAGAATAACTAGTTTACTATTTGGCTTTTCAAAAGAACATTGAAAGAAAGTAACTATTTTTCAAAGCTAACCATTTGCTAAACATGCAAGATGTTTTTTCACTCATCATTTGCGGTTTATGATTTTAGTCCATTAGGCTTGAATATATTTTTCGTTTTTATAATTTAGTGTTTTTTTTATTTTTTGTCTTTATAATTTTTTTTCATTTTAATCTTTATAAAATGTGTTTATTTTATTTTTTGTCATTAAAATGTTTTTTATAGTATTTTGAATAGTAAAAAAATGCTTTGACCAGTGAAAAAATACTATCTAAAATATTTTAAAGACAAAAAAAATAAAACAATCACATTTTACAAAGACTAAAACATTTTTTTATAGGAACTAAAATGAAAAAAATGTTAAATTGCATAATAAAAAATTTATTTAAGCCCTTGATTTTATTTTTGTGACATTTGATACAGAATTTCTCTTCATTTAACATTTTCGTTACACTTACACAAGATTAGGTTCTTTTTAGTGATTATTTTGAGAGTTTTCCCCCTTGATTAACAAACTCAAAAAAAAATTAAATTGTCAGTGTTATATAGTACTAACTTGTGAAGGAATTTTAATATTTATGGTAAAAACATTAAATTGCATAAAATGTAAATATAATCTTCGCTAACCATTTCTAGGTATAGTTAATTATGTTTGACATTTAACAATCTGAATTTTTTGTTGATCGGACCGTTACCTCTTTGAGTAAAGCTGTAGCTATCAATCATGCAACTTGTTTACTTTAATGCATATGCTTAAGCATCACATCATTTTGATTTTGTCCACCTTCCAATGCAAAATTTGCTCCATCTCACCAACAATGTGTCATCAATTGGTTAATATTTTAAAACCATATTTTTTTATTTTTTTATTAGATATCATGGTAATTAGGATTTTAAGCTGTTCAGTGGTATCTTAGATATTTCCATAAGTTTTACCCATTTGGATCGGTTATGAGAATAATTCTTAATCATGACTTAATTATATTTAAAGTTTATCATCTCTTTCTAAGAATATATTATGCGAGTATTAAATTCAGGCTCCCAATAAATAACACAAATTGTTCTCCAATTAAACAAAGAGAAAAAAAGTTTTGCATTAACAATGTAAATTTTTTTACATAATCATCCAATTACAATTCACCATGTATTGTGAGTTTGTTAACATTTCATATAATTATTTTAAAGTAATTTGAATAGTGATTTGTGATTGAATGATAATATAAAATTGTTTTACAATTATTAATACATAGACATTAGACTCTTAAACAAATGTGAAATATCTTTTTTCATATTATGGAAACAAATAAAAAATGTAGACAAACAACTCGAGTGATACCAGGATTTGTCAACTTGAGGTCATGACATAATATCTTTTGTTTTAGATTGACATGTAATAATCGGAAGTCAATAATGGAAGGCATTTATATCTTACACCTCCCAAAAGATTTTAGGGGACAAAAATACCCCTTTACGAAACACTCCCATTCGACTATTTCATAATAGGATACTCTTCCAATATAATTTTTCATATTTCGGAAAATAACTATTCTGAAGTAGGTTTCTGAAGTGTTTATCCTATTTCGGAATATGAAAAACTATGCTAAAATAGTTATTCCATAAGACTCATTATCCCAAGCTTAAGGAATCTGCGTTTTTATTTTCCGTCCAGCTGTCGCAGTACATCGACTATTCCCTCACTCCTCACATCAAGCACCTCCACGATATTTTCTAAAGTGCCTCACGAACGCTTCCGTTAACCTAATGTTTGAATTGCCTAACGCCATTATCAATTTGATCTAGTTTTTGTTCGGGTTTGCTTATCGCGATCGGTTCCAGGACCTACTACTCACGATGATGCAAATGCTGATCAATACACTTAATTTTGGCCAGGAGGCTACCGCTCATGAGGCATTGAAGCTTCTCATCGAGCTTGCAGGGACCGAGCTGCGATTTCTGTTGCGGTAACTTGTGGAGGTTATTGGTACTATGTTGCAGATAACTGATACAGAGTCGCTTGAGGAAGGGACTCGACATTTGGCAATTGTGTTTGTGATTACTCTTGCGGAGGAGAGGGAGCGCGAGGGCAAAACAATGTAGGACAAAGTGCAAGGGCGCAAAAAGAAAGGGTGCTTGGGCAGTGCAGGGATTGGCAGGGGAGAGGATGTATTAGGACCAGTATTGTTAAAACGAGCCTGGTGATTGACCCGGTGAAGATATTAGGTTAGTGGTCCAACGGTGTGTCAGTAATTGGTCCGGTTTGATCTGATATATATTAAAAATTTGAATTTATATATATATCTATTATATATAGGTATATAACTAACATTATTTGAGTTACTCTAAAATTTAAAATAATAATTGATAATAATATAAAATTTTAAATAAAAAATAAAAAAACCCAAAAAAAAAGATTAAAAAAAAGCAAACCGGACTGGACCGGTTGGATCGGCCGGGTTTGACCGATTTTGACCAGATATGACTGGATCAATTGCATAAATGGTTCAACTACAAACCCGAATCGGTTAACCTATCGAGTCCAGGTCCAACCGACCGGGTCGGACCGGATTTTATAACTCTGACTAGGACAGAGGGTATTTTCTTTTACTATTTGAGACTTTTTGGGAGGTGTAGAAATTAAATTGGGAAGTATAAGATACAAATGCCATGATTGAACATGCTGTCACAATATTATGCAAATACCATAGGCCGGTTTATAAAGCCCAAAAAATCACCATCCATTTTTTTGGGTCATCTACCTCCCTTACAGATTAGTAGTTTTGTTTTCTTGGTATATATATCTAATCGGATGTAATTATGTTTGAATCCAATAAGACCTTTATAAAAAAATTATTTTTTTCTTTTAAATATTTGATATAATTACATATTTTTTACATTAATAATAACAGCTAACACAATTGAACGAGATGAAATAAAATATAAATATTTTATTTTAAGTATATGAAATTTAAACACCGCATCATGTATTAAAAAAACATTTTTAGAAAAAAAATCGGTGCTTCCCAATTCTGTATCACAACCAGCACTTTAAGAATATTCTGCATCCAGAATTGCTCTGTTTGCCAAATGGAAACATTCCGATTTCTGACTATCGCTGACCCAACCCAAAATGATTTAAATACAGGATCTAATACACCATTCTCAATTTTTTTTATCCATTTTAATTTAAAAGTTTTTTTTTTTTTTACAATTTATCTTTTATTAGAAGTTGACATCAAGAATAAGAAAAAAATTCATTAAAACTAACACCTCAGTTAAACAAAGAGTGTTTTAGAAACAATAACATTAATAAGATACAATTAATTATTTTTTTTTATATTTGAGATCAATAAAAATTTATTTTTTCTTCTTCTTATATTTAAGATTAGAAGGAGTAGTTTGTTAACCTATCATTACCAATTTCTTTTAATAAATTTAGTTTAAATGTTAGAAAGACAACACATAACTGCACAATTTTTAGGTTTATCAAAGGTACAGTAATATTTTGTGCCGCCCAAGATTGAACCATTATAATTAAATTCTCCCGGGGAAATTCTTTTAATAGAAGACTCTGTTCATACGAGTTTGCTAGATTAAATTATTCAACAATCAGTATTTCACCACTTTTTACTAAATAGTCACAATTTTTTGTATTATGTGAGAATGCCTTACTTTTTTTTTGTTGTTAAGCTAGATTGTGTGTTAGTTACTGATTGATTCAGTTTTTCCAACAAATGTAAACATAGTCTGTGCATTTTTTTCTCTTAAGACTAATTGTTAGCTTTTGTTAAAATATTAATGGGAGGATTTGGATTCACAACTTTTTTTTTTTTTTTCAATATCCAAATCAATATTATAACTCCAAACTCTATACATTTAATAAGAGATAAATCAAACTTAACATACACTTTAATGGTCAATCCTCTTTTAATTTAAGAACACGCTCCATTTTTAATTGAATCTGAAAATTAATTTAATTGCATTGAATTTGAAAAAGCTCCTGCAACCCTCTGCAGGGCCATACTTTATTGTTTCCGCATGCAACAGTAGAAAGCTGGCCCCAACTTGATTTGGTAACGACTGAGTTACTTAAATCTTTTACCCCATGTTCAACATATAATTAATGAGGTCATGTTTAGTTTACGGTTAAAATGATTATGATGTGTGTTTTAATATAATTCAATAGATAAAAATAAAATAAAAGTAAAATAAGAATCTTGATTATTTTATAAAAATATTTTTGACTCAATACTTTTTTCACCCGATTTATAAATATGCACTTAAAAAGTTTGCAAGCACATATATATATATATATATATATATATATATATATATATCAGTAAAATAATCTGCACATAAAATTTCAGGAAAAAAAATATTGCTACTATCTGTAAAGACACTCATAGATCATCCATACATGGTAGCTTTCCCTGCAGGATTGATGGTATTTCTTGAGATTTGAGAAAGACATGAGAGGATAATTTTTTTTTTTGAAGGAACTGTTTAAAATATTCAGATTTAGATGGGAGGGAGGTAGCGGGTGGAGTTATTTAAGTAATTTTCATAAAGAAAATCTACAAGGGAGGTATGTTTAACAATTGCCAAGGCCTATGTGTTTTGCTCTTATGGTAAAAATTGACTATTACTAAACACACCTCCCATTCTACTATTTTACCCTTTTACCAATTTTTGTATTTTTTTTCTCTTAAAATACCTTTCCTCCAACATTTTATTTTCATATCTTATTTTCTTATCAGGTAAACATTTGGGAATTTAATTATCATATACCAATTTATGAAATGTGTTAATTCTAGAAATTAAACTCCAATTTTGATTCAATGCCTTCGTTTTTCAAAACCCTACCCCTAAGTCATCATCCCCATCCACATTAATCATAGTTGTGTGATGCAGTGTGTTGTTCGTCGATCTCCTCCAGACAAGGCATTCCCGCTTCAGATCTAGGGGGAACTAGTCTTAATACTTGGATGTGACGTTGCTAGATTTGGTGTCATCATTTTTGATACGATGTCCAACATAAAGGTAATTGAAGGGTCCTGTATTGATTTTGGGATATTTTGCCAATGTGGTTACAGTGGTATTGGCAATGTGCGCTGGATAAGGAAGATGGGGAAGTTTCCAATGCAGCAAGATGCAATGCTTTAATCACCTTCTTAGGTTTTGTATCAATTAAGTTTTTTTTTTTTTTTATTTCCTTATCTTGAATCAATTCTGGAGATTACAAACCATAACAAAAGGAGGGGGTTGAAGGTTGGTTGTGTTTCTGAAATGTAGCCCTGATGGTTGCATTTATTCTTCTCTTGTACCATGAGGAAAGGGTGCATTTTGTTTCAGGGAGAGGATATCTTTGGAAAAATAAATACAAAAAATGAAAGGGAGTTATATAAGTAAAAATAGTGGTGTATTTAGTAAATGCCCAAATAAATTAATCATGCTTCACACATACATACACAAAGAGCATGTCTTCACACACAAGAATTTTAGAGTTAAGCTTCCTATACCATATTTATTTTTCTAATACACCATTTTTGAAATAATTAAATTCCTAAAATGCCCTTTAAATAATAGGTTTTATATTTTCTAATTCAACATTCTTCTGCACCTTTCCGCTTCTTCCGCTCCTCGTAGGATTGCTTTCTTTCTCCGCCGTACCGTACCGCAACGTTGAGCTCGTCCATGGATACATTGGGTTTCGTGGTGGTCGCGTTCTGCGTTTTGTGGCCTTGGTGAGTGTTTCCCTTTTGAAGAGGCATGGTTGGTGGTGATGGTCGTCTTCTTGTAATATGGCGTTGAGGAGGATATAGATTCGATAATCCGTAAGAAGGGCGTCATACAGATTGGGCAATCCGTAGGATACTTACGGATTGTGTAATCCGTAAGGCTCATATGGATTGGATAATACATATGAAGTTTACGGATTATACAAACCATGAGTTTCATACGGATTAGGCAATCTGTATGAGGCATACGGATTACACAATTTGTATGCCTCATATGGATTGTCCAATCCGTATGTTTTTTTTTTTTAAAAAAATTGTTTTGTAATTAAATTCAAAATAAATAAGTAATAAAAAATATTATGTGAATGTCCATATGGTTTTTGATGTATTTTTTTACAGTTCTTAACTCCATAAATCAAATTAGAATTGTTTATTGACATGTGGTTTTGGACAATTTGGATTAAGAATTTTGCTGGAGTTTTATAATCTGTAACATATGTATGTATGTCAATCAAAGTTGTTGAGCGTGTTCATAATATGGAACTTATGTAAGATTTGGAACAGTTGAGTGTTGTTATTGGTGTGGTTTGGTTTGAAGTGATAGAGTAACATGTAAACAAATGTTGTACAGATTATGGTTAAGACTATAGGTTTGCGTTGGGCTCTTGGAAGAGATGTCGAACAAGGTAACGAAGATGAAGCCCCTGAGCGGTGTAGGCCGACGACATTTGTTCGTCGACAAAGGGCACATGTTCTTGTTGTTGAGGATCGTCCTGTTCAAGAACTGCATGTGGAGAGTGATGTACCTACGACAGATGATATAGGTACCGAGTCAGAATCTTTTCCAGGAGGGCCAAAAGACTGTTCGGTGTTGACTGGGTATGCAAATCATGTGGCAGTTAGAGTCTGAGCAGGAGAGGTATTGATATGATGAATTACATAGTACATGCGTATTATTATTGATTATCCATCATTGTAAATCGATATGTCTTTATTGCAGGAATGCCCAGAGTTAAAGTTGGCTTCCCATGGACGTAAGGTGGTTAAATTTGGGAAGCTTGCAGCTGAGATTGAAGGCTTAGTGGCTGCTACATGCCTAAGTTCGTTGATTGCAACCTCAGTGAAGACTAGAGACAAGGGATTGATGTCTTCCTTTGTGGAGAGGTGACACCCTAAAATCAGCAGTTTCCATCTGCCTGTGGGGGAGCTGATGCTAACATTGGATGACGTGGCATCGCTCTTGCATATCCCTATTATGGGAGCGTTCCACTCGTATGATCAGATTGATATCGGTGAGGCCATTACCTTGTTGGTTGAATTGCTGGAGGTAATCGTCAAAGAAGCTAAAGCTGAGACTGCACAGTGCCACGTGGCATATGTTAGACTGTCATGGCTGTGAGAGTTATACGATGTAAAGTGTCAGTCTAGGTAGTGGATATTAGCAGTCAGGGCATATTTGCTGCATCTTGTTGCACTTTGTTTGCTAACAAGAGTGCCACACATATAGGTGTGATATTCTTAGAAGCTTTCCGAGATATAGACCAATCTGTGGGATTTTCTTGGGGTGCGGCTGCTCTTGTGCACATATATGATAATTTGAATTACACATGTAAGCACCACAGGAAACATTTGGCTAGATACATTACTTTGTTACAAGTAATAATATTTAATCAATTGTGTATTGGATAACAACATTGTGTGTGTCTTTTATGTTTGATGTATTGCTGTTTGTTTTGTATGTACTATATATCAAGAGTACCATATGATATGCATTGCTCAATTTTACAACATCCGGATGTGCCCAAAATAAGTCACGTACAACATTTTTATCTATGCCAATGAATACACATGTCGCGTTCAAGAAGTTTCATTAGTTGTTGCATTTCAGTATTATTGTCTCTTGTACGCGTCCGGTATGCATATCTTGCATTATATATTTGCTTCAAAGTTGTATAATTATTGACGTTGTGCTCCTTCAAAGTTAGAAGAATATTCTTTGGGTTAACCATCGACCTTGTCATATCAACAACAATGATCTTCTCCTCCTCAGTTAGTCTACTAGCATATGGATGTCCACAAAATGACTTAGCCAAAGCATGATTATGATTGCCACATATTAGCTTCACCATCCACCCTTGACCTCCCCCGACACTGGTTTACCTCGCAACTTAAATGAACAATCACATTTCCTAGTACTAGTCGTTGAAGGTGTCAAACTTTTTTTCCATGCTCTATATTTTCCACTCCTTTCACAACCAATTAAAACAAATGATGTCCTTCCTATCTTTCCAGTTGAGATGTCAATCCACATTATGACAGCTACAAAACCATTATCATATGCAACAGTACGAGCTCATTTCAATACAGCATCACGGGATTCAAAAACCTACACAAATGGATAATTCATCTTTAATCTTCTTAATTCAATCATTTAACAACTTTAACTACATTCAAAATCATATAAATACCTCAGATGTTTTAAACGCTGCAGAACAATCAATTAAACAATTATTATTTTCAAACGCATCAGGTTCCACTCCAATGTTTTCATTCATATTAATTTCTTCATACATAATACTGTCATACATCCATTCATCGTTGTCCATCTTAACAAATTTAAATTTAAATTAATCATTAACAAAAACATACGCATAATAATAATGTTTATTAACATTAAATTCATAACATAAAACAAATTCAATAAACATTTGTATCAACATCAATAATAAAATATCAAACTAAATTCAATAAAGTGTTCATTAAAAAATAATAAAATATTTTAGCAAAACATTCAAATTTCAATAACACCATTTACATAAACAATCAAAAAATTAACCTATTGTATTCATCCACAAAAATTACAACATCTATTCAATTTATTACATATAATTTTTCTACTTAAAATCAATTTTAATAAAATATATTTATTAAAATTAAAGATTCTTAAAAAAAATAGTTTTTCAGTTGTATGGATTAAGCAATCCGTAGGATTCATACGGATTAATTTATCTGCATGGTTCTTGCGGATTGCCTAATCTGTATGGTTCTTACGGATCACCAAATGCATACGGATTTGATAATCCGTATAATTCATACGGATTATCAAATTCGTATAATTCATACGGATTACCGAATCCATATGAAAAAAACACTTACCTCACTGCAGCCTCCACGACGCCACCAGATGCTCCACTCCGACGAACCAATGCGTTAAATCACCACCCAACTACCACCTCCAAAAACAAAACCACCAGTGCACAGCTCAAACAAACCGAAACACAAAACCAAAAAGCAAAAAATGATTACAAATATGAAAGCCAACAACTGAAATAAGGAAGAAATAGCCAAGGACATTTATGGAATATCAAAAAAATTAATGTTGTATGAGAAAATCAAATGGTGTATGAAGCACACCCTAGAATTTTATCAACCATTGGACTTTTAGACTTAAAGCACGAAATAATATTTCACGACCCAATGGACATTTTTCAATAACTTTTTTTTTAAAAATTCTGTAATGTTTTTTTTTAAAATGTTGCTTTAAATTTATTTTGTGATGAACATGGGTATTAATCCCTCTAGCAATAGTTGCAGGATAAAAAAAATATAATAGTGTTGCAGGGTAAAAGATAAAATCTTTGGAACAATTTTAATATTGTACCACCTTGACATTACAATTCGGGTATGTTTATAAAAGTAATAGAAAAAAATTAAATTCTCGTCTTTTTTTAATAAATATTATATAAAAAGTATATGCGTTCCATTTCATTTTTATCTAAAATGTCACCACTAAACATTCCCTTAATTAAAATAAAATAATTTAAACGACATATGTTAATGTACTTTTCTGATCGATCTAAGATTTACTCTTTCTATTTATCACTAAATATTCCCCACAACCACAAATATGAAATGTGATGAATTTAGATAATATTTCTAAAGACTAAATTTATTAGTATCATTATCTTACATTTTGATAAAATGTAAAATACAGGTGCCTGCGATTTATTTGTTAGTAGTTTAAATAAAAGTAAGCTTATTAATCTAATAATTTATAGAAATAATTTTAAAAAACTATTGTCCCATTTTAGTTGCAAGCACCTTGATAAACTTCATTAAGCTTTCTTGGTTTACAACGCTTGCAACTTACACAACTATGTACCGTCTTGGTCCTGAAGGCCTTAGTCGGTCATTATTACCAGACTCAACAATCTCTCAAATCACATCACTTATCATTGGAAAGAATCTTAACCATATAATGATTGATTGCATGATCTTTTCAATCAATATTCCACTCAAGTTCATCCTTATAAAGGTTGTCGTGTGAATCATACCTTTAATGGAAACGAGCTACTCCTTCATAATGCACACTTTCTCCCCTATATAAACACACACCAAGGAGTGCCTCAAGTATGTTCACCTCCCTACTTCTCTTATGCCCAAATTGACTTAAGTATTTGTGGGTGTGAGTTTTGTGCCTAGCCAGTAAGCACCAACAATTGATTCCCCCTTTTAGCAACTAGCTTGAGGAAGGAATTTTGTCCCTCAATAGGGTTCCTAGTGCACTCTAAAGAGCTTCCTAAGCGCAATTGAGCGATTGAGGTTTATGTGCTAGACTACTTCGCATGGTAATTGTGAAAAAGAAATGATGTATACAATTGGGAATTAAAGGGAAAAGTAGTAAATAAGACCTTAAAGGTGATAAGTGCCAAATTTACCTATATTTTGATTTCTTAATTTGGCACTTATCCATTCTTTTCCTTCTTTCTTATTACACTTGTTTTGTCCTTATTTTTCTTAATTAGTTGTCAATTAAGTTTAGGAATTTTTTTTCTAGCTTTCATATAAATTCCTTGTTTTCATTTTTATAAAAATATGAAGAAAAAGGACTTTATCTTGAGGAAGAAAAGAAATCTTAGTCGTGCTAAGCCAAAAGATTCATGCTTAGTGCTGGCAAGCCAGATAGCATTTTAACATAAATATATATGCCTCTATCTGTTCCACTTTTAACACCACATTGGTTATGCTTAGGGTTGGATAAACTCTAATTTTGTATATTATTTTGTGTATTTCTTTATACAAGAAAGTCAATATATATACAACTTGGAGCATCCAATCAGCTATAAAACTAGAATAAAAATAGCTAATATACAGGGCCTATAATTTCTCTACAAATCAATCTCCTATAATTACTACAACAAATCAATCAATGATAGAAAATAAAGCCACAATATCAGCAACTAAATCTTTCCAAATACATTTAACTCAACACCCTTCCTCAAGCTGGAGCATAGATATCTATCATGCCTACCTTGTCAATTGCATTTTGAAAAATCTTTCCCGAAACAACTTTAGTCAGTATATCAGCAAGTTGGTCTTTTGATTTCACAAATGGGAAATATATAATTTTTTTTTATCTAACTTCTCCTTAATGAAATGTCGATCAACTTCAACATGTTTGGTTTGATCATGTTGAACTGGATTGTGTGCAATTTCAATAGCGGCTTTATTATCACAATGCAAATTCATAGGTTGATCATCACTGATTCCCAAGTCTTTCAAGACACTTTTGATTCATATCAATTCACAAACCCCATGAGCCATACCCCGAAACTCAGCTTCTGCACTTGATCTTGCTACATTTTTTTTGCCTTTTGCTTTTCCAAGTAACTAAGTTGCCTTCCACAAAGGTGAAATAACCAGAAGTAGATTTCCTAGTAGTTTGATCTCTAGCCCAGTCAAAATCTGTGTATCCCTCAATGCAGGAAGTGTTATTCTTTGAGAATAGCAAACCTTTGCCAGGGGCACCTTTTAAGTACTTTAGGATTCAGTATATTGCATTCATATGTTCTACACTTGGAGCATGCATAAAGCGACTCACAACACTCACTGCATAAGCTATATTTGGCCTGGTATGTGACAAGTAAATTAGTCTTCCAACTAACCTTTGATATCTGCTAATGTCAGTTGGGACCTGATTTGGAAAAATTCCAAGCATATGATTCATTTCTATAGGTGTTTCTACTGGTTTGCAATGCAAGCATTCCAATTTCAGTTAGAAGATCCAAAACATACTTTCTTTGTGAAAGAAAGATTCCCTGCTTTGATCTTGTAATTCCACTGCCTAAGAAGTATTTTAGCTCTCCCAAATCTTTCATTTCAAACTCAGTTGCTAGATATTCCAGCAAGAGCTTCATCTCACAAGGATCATCTCCGGTCAATACCATCTTTGTGTTTTATGAAAAGAGTGTGATCAACATTACTTTGTCTATACCCAAAGGCCTTCATAGACAAGGAGAATATAATGACCAAGGTTTTTTTTTTAAAAAATAAAAATAAATAAATAAATAAATAAAAATAAAAAAATATTAAATTTACAATATTCTGTCGCAACAAGCGTTAGTGATGAAATCTTGCGCGATTAACGCCAGAGTGACGCGATTAGTGCCAGAAGTGCACCAGAAAGCCATTTTTCTCCGGAATTTGGCGCGATTAGCACCAAAAGTGCACCAGAAAGTCATTTTTCTCTGGAATCTAGCGCGGTTGGCGCCAGAGTGGCGCGATCAGCGCGGGAACATGGACAAAGTCACTATAAAAGGCCAATTTCCCGAAAATTGGGCCAAAAACATGCTCTTCTCCTTTCTCCTTCGTTTTCCACCATTGTTGAATGAGGAAGGCTTCATAAACATTCATTCCTTGACCAAAGCCTTTAGCTTCCAACATGAAACTTGAAGGAAATCATCCAATGAGCTAGATTCCAACCTCCATTTTCCTTAAAAACCCTCAAATGGAAGATCATTTTCTCTAGGAAACTTCACAAAACTTGAGTTTGGCGGGGAAAAGAGGCGATTTACGGACACTCAAGCTTGGAGAAGTTGTCCTCTAGCCTTCCTTGTCGACTTAGAGGTAAGAAACACAAATTCTACCAATTATTTAAGAATTTGTCCTTGAGATAGAGTTGAAATTAGGCTTGGGTCCTTTGGAAAAGTATGCTTAGGAGGTTGTTGTGATGAAGGATTAGCCTTGAAATATAAATTTTATGGACTTTGGAATTTGGCTCTGAGAAATGTATGTGTAGGAAGAACGTTGTTAGATTGATGACAATATGAGGTGTATGAGCCCTTGTGCCTTCACAGGATGTGTTTAGGAGACTATATAAATGGTGAAAATGTGTTAAAGTAATCGTTTTAGTCATGTTGGTAGTCATGGATAGAGTATTAAACTCTTTGAATTGGTTGATACAGAGCCTTAAGGAGACTCTAGTGCCTTAGTTAGGCCGAGATAGATCTTGGGGGGTCTGTGAATCACCAATTATGTGATTAGTTATTATGACTTGAAAATAGAGTAAAAAGGGGGTTATAATGGAATAGAATCGCGTTTCTTTTCGTTCTAACGATTGAGAACCGTTATTGATTTGTTGTATGCCTTTATGTAGGGCGTGATATAGAGTTTGTCGGTGGTTGTGACCACGAAGTCGAGAAAGTCGGTGTAGCACTTAGAGCAGGTAAGCTCTTTGTTCTTGGGATTATTTCCCATTGATTGTGTTCCACCATACTCCGAGGGAGTGATGATTATCGTATGTCATGATACATGTGTATTGAAATAGTGTGCTATTGCTTTGACTGAGAACATGAACATGTATATGATATACACTGTGATGATATGTTGTGTGTTGATGAGATTCTCTGGCCAGTAGAATAGATAATTTATGGATTTCCTTTGAAAATGTGTCCTTAAGTGGATGATCTTCCCTTGGAAGTGCCATATATGTATGAGTAAGTCATGAGAGAATGTGCCCTTCAGTGGATGATCTTTCTCAGACAATGATACGGAAAGTCCTGAGAGAATGTGCCCTTCATTGGATGATCTTTCTCAGGCCATGTTAATTGTGATATATATATATATATACTCTGTTGTGAATAAGTCCTGAGAGAATGTGCCCTTCAGTGGATGATCTCCCTCAGGAAATGATATATATATATATATATATATGTGTGTGTGTGTGTGTGTGTGTGTGCGCGCGTGTGTGTGTGTGTGTTATATCTGTGTTGCATTCCTGATGTTGGTAGCGCCCAACGGAATGGCACCTCTGTTGTGATATACATGTGATGTGTTTGGTGATGCCAATTTCGACACTGTATGTCATGGAAGTGAACCAGGGGGAGGAGAGACCTTCAAGAATCCTGAGTTTATTGAAATTTGTATCTCACCCCGTGTGTGGGGATTATATTTTGCTGGTGATGCTCAGTGAACGGATGGTGGATCCCAGGGCAAGATGCCCAAGTAGTGATATGGTTCTGTGTGAACCTTAGGCATATATTTTTTTGAGAGCATGTTGGCTCATTTCTTTTGTCATGCCTGTATTTGTACCCCTGAGGGGAGGATGGACAGTTAGTGTGTATTTTGTATATGTTGTATATTTGAGAGATACTGATGTATGTTGAGAAGACAGGGTATATGATTCCTTATTTTGTACAACCATTATTTTGATATATTTATATGACTTATTTTGGTCCTCTGGTTGTATACCTAAATTATCAATGGGCTCTCCAAGCACGTTGAAAATTCGTCCTAGGGCATATTGCCTAGAAACGTCAAAGACAGTGATATATTTCGGTGTCGATATCGGCTAGTTCAGTTGCTATAATATATCTTTTTTTATATTTTTTTTGTTTTGAACCATACATATTGTAAAGATGTTATTGTTGATGACATTTGATGATGTCATTTTGTTTATCGCTTCTGAATTGATTAGTCTTAATTAATTGCTGCGCTTAACGACCATAAATAAATGATAATGAATCGGATGCATACGGGGTGATACATTTTTATGGTATTAGAGCAATTTCCTAGGGAAGCATTATGTATGGTAGTTTTTGCTTCAGTGTGAATACCCATTTGCATCCTATAGTTTTCTTTCCACTCGGTAATGAAACTAGCTCCCATGTGGAATTTTTTTGTAGTGCCTCCATCTCCTCATTCATAGCTTTTTTCCATTTCGGGTTAGCTAAGGCCTCCTGCACAGTATTAGGAACAAGGACACTAGACAATTGATTAACAGTTAGAGCATATGATTCAGAGAGCCTATGGGTGGAGATAAAGTTCCCAATTGGGTATTTGAGTTTGGCCTTTGGATCTGGTTGGTATTGTTTCTTGGGAACACCTTTACTAGACCTTAAGGAACGCCTAACAATAACATCAGGAGAGTTCAAAGTGTTTTCAGAAAAGACATGTTTCAGGTAATTCAAATGAGTTAGAATTAGGAGTTACCTCTATTATGGTCTCAGGTAACACAACAGGAACATCCCTAGATGACTATTCAAGTATAGGTGTTAAAAGTGATGGCGCAGCAGGGGCAGATGTAGCTTCACTAGGTGCATATACAATTTCATCAGCTGCTGAATCAGTTACAACCGGTATAGATGCATGCTCATTGAGTACAAGAGCAAAAGTGTTTGTTAGGACAAAATTGCTTGTAACTGCAGAATTAGAACATGTACACTACTACAATAACAACTTTTTAAGATGCGTGTTTTAAGATGGTTGTCGAAAAATCGTCATCGTTTGAATATCAGTGACATTTTTGTAAATAATTATAACTTTTTAAAATCGGTTATTACAAAATTGCCTTAGAAGATTATTTTCAAAAACGATTTTTTTTAAAAATCGTCTTTGAAAGTGAGTAATCAAAGCCGGTTTTATAAAAAACTCAAAAATCGTCTTGATTGATCGGGCCTTTATTATTCGTGCCCGCAGTGTGCTCATAGTCTCCCTTTTTTTTCAAAACTTTTCAAAAACTCCAAATCCCCTCCCCCTTCCCCCTCCGTGGACGTCAGCCCCTCCGTTCACTTTGCGCCTCTTCACCTTCTTCGACGCTTAGAATCGTGGGTTCTTTGGGTCGTGCTCGACGATGGTGGCCCCGATCCGACCTCCAACTGGGACGCGACTATGGGTGCAAGGCCCAAGACCAAGCCAAAGGAGGTGAAGACCTCGAGTAAGCGAAGCTCTGACCCGGCACGACCCCAAAGCGGTGGCACAGTTTCTAGAAATTCCTAATAATAATTTCTGTTGAACAAGATTTGGTTCTCTCGGCTTGATGACGTCAATATTGGTATTGCTTTTCTAACCCTTTGTTGTGTTTCTCTTTATAATGCCTTTTATTTGTTTCTTTTTGTTCTTCCTTTGGTCACATCTGTAGCATGGATGTTCAAGAAGCTAAGTTTGGTGCAAGTTTGCCCAAATGGAAAAATGATTGAAGTAGAGGCAGCCCATGGCACTGTTACTCGTCATTATCCAGTTCATCAGAAGGGAGGTGAAACCAGCACAGACAATATTGCTTCAATTTTTTCCTGGTCGCGAGGTCTTGCACATAGGTAAGTATTGCAATTGAAAGCCACATGGTTAGTTTTTCTTTATGCTAGAATCCATACATATACTGAAGGAAGCTTGAGTGGATTAAGGTGCTGTTGTTTGTGTTTTTTTTTTAAAGGAAAAGCGTTTTTAAATATATAAAAAAATTCTAAAAAATTTACAATAATTAGACAAGGTTTCGAAACAAAAGCAAAAATCTAAATAAAGATGTCCAGTGCTTTTCTCTCATCGAACGCTTGTATAATTTGGACATATTTAATATTTTCCTCATTTGAATACAATCATATTTTATTTTATTATTTTCATAATAGAGGCGTTATTATTTCATTATTCATTGTCAATTTTTTTGTCATCAATTAATCAGTTAATTAATTTTTAAAAGCATCATCCTGTGACAGAGCTGAAAAGGTATATGATAATTGTGTTTCAATTGACCGAATAATTTGAAAGACCAAATGTTATAATTCCAAGGTTTGTTTTTCTGGATTGCTATTGTTATATCTCGTTAAAGAGAGTTGGAATGTGATATGGTTTGCAGCTGGTGGGTGGTGAGACCTGGGTATGCTTGACGTTATGCAACTAAGGCATGAAATTTCTTGTATAAAGGAACTATGAACTGTTTGAGGCCTGTTTGCCTTGATAAGCTGTTTTGACTTTTAGTTTGACAAAAGCTTAAAAGGTATCATAATTATATCTCATGACAAACTTGCATATTATCTGCGACTACTGACAAACCAACTCCCTATAGAAAGCCAGGTAATGATAAGGCAAATAGGGAGGCAGTCATCTTCATGTTTTTCTTTGAATGTTTGCCTACATAGTGTCTTGCATAAGAATTTATAATGTATTTGGCATTGTGTTCACTGATTTTTATGAAACTGTTATTAGTTATGTCCAAACCGAGTCTTCATGCTAACAGTTGGGTTCTTGGTTGATTTGAGTTGCATTGATGTTATGTAGGCTAATAGATTTAGACTCCAATCCAAAGCTGTCTTGTCATATATTTTGAACTTTGGTTGTTCCTAACTGTCTAGGCTTCATACTTTGAAGCAGAATGGTGGTTTAGAATGTAAAATCAGCATTCTTATTGGTTCATTACCAATTGCTAGTTTTAAAATAAGTAAAACAAGAAAAATAAAACCGTTGGAATCATGGCTAACGTTGTTTGCATTATCTACACTAGAATATGTTCTGTTTTTGGAGGCTACATTTTTATGTGAAAAAGTTCTTTTTGTCTGTTGGGATTTGTGTTCATCCCTCATATCTTATAACACTTGTACACTAATCAATCTCTTTCCTGATATATGGAACCAGTCCTAGTCCTAGATACACTAGCAAGAGCGTTCATATTTGTGCTTGCACTTCAACACCTTCATATTGTTTCACTTAATATGTAATCTGTTGATTATTTTTATGCGTAATGTCATTTTACAATGGATTCAGGGGCGAACAAAATGTTGATCCAATAACTGCTGTAGAATTTCTTGCCAAATACTGCCAATGGGCCGTAGTAACACTGGGTCCTAATGGATGCATTGCTAAACTTGGAAACGAGGTGTGTAAATTATCTGTGTTAATTATATTTGACACCCAATTTCCATTTTTTTATATGTTTTACAGTTATTCTTATGTGTCTATTAGCCAAGTGGTACCGTTGGAAATTCTGAACCCTTTTGTTAATATTCCAGATGAAAACCATAATTAACTAGATCAAACAATAGATTTAATTTACATAGTAGGAACCTGTTATGATGTTTTTTTCCTTCCAATATGAGACTGAATATTAGACTAGTGAAGCTTTCCTGTGGGTATGATATTCTCAAAATCTGCTTTAGTAACAATAGTATATAACCATGGACTAAGTCTAGTTCTGAAAATTGTTTGACATTATCTGTTGATGTGATGATTGTTATCCAAAATCAATAGGGAAAAATCTAAAAAGTAATTTAGTTAGTTAAGCTTCCTGTTGGTATAATAAACTCAAAATCTGCTTTAGTAACAATAGTATATATAACCATGGAACAAGTCTGCTGCCGAAAGTTGTTTGACAATATCAGTTTTATGTGATGATTGAGATCCAAAATCACTAAGGAAGAAATTAAAAAGTAATTTATTTTTACATTCATGATACTTAGCAAGAAAGCATATGAATAGTGTTGTACCCTCTTAACCAAAAAAGAAGAAAAAAGCAAGTGAATAGTGTTTTAGGAAGTACTGGAATGATCAAGAGCATGTTTGGAAATCAGGTGAAAAGTTACTTTTGAGACAAGTACTTTTGTTTCATCCGGAAACCAAATATGCACTAACTCTATTCATTATTATGAATTATGTTTGTTTTAAACGTGTCAGATTGCACGTGTCATTTTTGGTACTGCATTGTACAACCACCTACATATATTCATTTTAGCTCTTCTGCGTCTAATCCCGTTTGACATGGCTTGGGAACACAGTTCCAAACAAGCTATAAGTGGATTATGTTGAGGCTCGGGTTGATATTGGTGACTGATGTGAAGAAAGATAAAGCCTCAGCATTGACAACAAGCTTGCATCAGTTGAGGCTCGGGTTCTTCCTGCTCCATGGGTACGCCGCCTTTCAACTTTCAGTTTAGTATGTTATACTTTGTATTTTGCTTTGCTGCATTATGCGTGTGTGGTTCTAGCATGGATAGAGGTATAGGAAAAGAGAATTTGTATGACAGAGAGATATGAACAGAGAAAAGAGTATGAGATAACTTTTTTTTTGGTACAAGACACACACACTCACTCCATGGGAAATAATTCTGGGTGAGTCAGATAGGACCACTTAAAATACTGATAATTCTGGGTGAGTTGTATAATTAGAGAATCGAAAAAGGTTATTTGTCACCCCAATAATGTTGGTTTTGTCTCTACAACTTAAATTCTATTAAATGGGTGTTAAATTTCTCCAAGATCTCTCTAGTATGTTTTCTAATTCTGCAAGGCTTAGAGATAGGTTGATCCTTTTGTTCATTCAAGCATGAAACATGTTTTTGGAAATTGGAAAGGAGTGTTTCCTCCTCAGTCCCTTCAGATGATTGAGAAGGAACTTGGCTTTCCAAGCTGCAAGGTAAAGATGCAAACTCATGTTCAGAAAATGGTTGTTATCAAAGTCAGAAGTATGGTAGTTTGGTAGAGAATTCTTTTCTGTGATTTTAAGGGGTTGCTTAGCTTGCGTAATGCTTTATTCGGTTAGGTGGGAAAAGTAAAGTGCCAATAGGAAGAGGGATATTTTGGTTAAAAAAGCAACCAAAGTTAAAGTTCTTGTAAGCTATAATTGAAGCCATGCCATGTGAAACAAATAATGTGCAATAAACGATTGATTTAAGGTTAACTTAAATAGTTGTTTGGTTGTTCCACTTCCACCCCTTTATTCAGTTTTACAAAAGCAGATGTATGTTACTGGAATCTTGGCTAACTAAATTAAAGATTATTCACATTTGATTTTTTAAGTGACTGCAGAGAGTAATATTGAATGAACATAAAACTTGTCCTTCATAGTTTTTTGGTGCATCACACATGCATGCCTACATCACAGGCACAACTAAAATAATTTTTATATATTCTGGTTGGATTTCAATCAGCCTAAATTTATCGTCACATAGCTATAGTACTGGTTTAGGTTAGTTAATAATGCAGAAGCCTCTTAGGTTGCTTATTAGTAAATGTTTATCTTTTAGTAAATACTTAATTAGGAGATAACTAATATGTGGTCCTGCTTTGAATTGAATAATCTTTTTTCTCTCTTTACCATCTGCAGGATGTTCTACTTCTTCTTTGAATCTCGAAGCAATAAGAATGATCCTGTTGTCATATGGCTAACTGGAGGACCAGGATGCAGCAGTGAACTAGCTTTGTTTTACGAAAATGGTCCTTTTCAGCTTACCAAGAACTTGTCTCTTGTGTGGAATGACTATGGCTGGGACAAGGTACGTAGCTATTAATTCCCGTTATCATTTTCTCACTTTACTTCTTAGTCACATAGTCACATATAACAATCGTGACAAATCCTATCAAATTTTGTGTGCTTTGCTATGCTCATTCCATGCAGAGTGTCTACCAGGAAAAAGCAAACAAACAAACTGATATTATGTATATTCATGTCTACTCTTATACATTAATTAAAAATGTAGGATGGTGTACATACCATCTAAATTTCAAGTTATATGCTAGACTCTGCCGTTGTGCATCATACGATCCATTCAATTTTACAATAATGACAGGCATTTTTCAAGGAGCACCCTCAGTTCACTAAGAATGACTTTTATATTACTGGAGAGTCATATGCTGGACACTACATTCCAGCTCTTGCATCCAGGGTTCACCAAGGAAACAAAGCAAAAGAAGGAATTCATTTAAATCTAAAGGTCTTTACTATCTCATAATTTATAGTATAACTATGAAAGGTTAATTAATTGCTTTTTTTCTTCATTGTATCGATTCCTTTGATCCCATATAATAAACAGGGTTTTGCTATTGGCAATGGGTTAACCAATCCTGAAATTCAGTACCAGGTATATACAAACTACGCATTAGACAGGGGACTAATTAAAAAGGCAGATTATGACAGCATCAACAAGTTGATACCACCATGCAAGCAGGCCATAGAAGCTTGCGGTATAAATAACTTCCTCAATTCTTTTCCCTTTTCACCAGGACAAAAACTTACCAATTTATTGTGCTAGTCAGATATTACTTGTGTTCATTTTCACTCTTAATTTGCAATCCATTTGTCAGGCACTGAAGGTGGAGAAACATGTGTATCTTCATTATATGTATGCAATAAGATATTCAATCAGATCATGACCATCGCTGACAATGTAAATGTAAGATATAGAAAAACATTAGTATGACTGAGATGAATGAAAATAATGCAGTTTGAGTTTACAAACACATTTTGTTATTATAACTGTAGGCAATATACTGATCTGGATCCTACCTAGTTTTTACCATGTTTTTCTTTCAAATTGCTATTTTCTCTACTAAGTTTTCTAGAAGAAGTTTACAATCTCATACCTATGTGTTATGCTTAATGTTGATGTGGCAATAAATAACACAAATGATCAATACCAGGTCAGCTTTTAATTTTATTTGTAAATGATTTATTTAATTCAACCACTTCAGTTCAAGACTAGCTAATATATGGATATGTTGTCATTAACCTTATTCCCTCACTTTATAATGTTTCAGGAACTAGTACTTGTGGAACAGCTTAGGAAGTCCAAGATATAGGTAGGTACGTACATGGGTCCAGTTGCAATTTTCAACTTGCAATAAATATAAAATTTAATTGAAAATAATACATAGTAAGATAATGCTTGGTGTGTCTGTTTTGGTCTAATGTTTGGTTTTCTTTGGTCTATCATATGAGCATCATTATCATGTTCTACTCTGTATTTTGTTTTGCTGCATTATGCATGTGTGGATAGGGGTATAGGAAAAGAGAATTTGTATGACAGAGAGATATTGTGGACTCTAGAGATATTATGGAGCTGCAACAAGCAAATCAATTCAATTTTGAATTGCTGATTTGATTTCTCATTGTTTTTTTCTTATTATTATTATTATTATTTGGTGTAGACCATTTGGATGAGTTGCTTCTGGCTAGTGCTTTTGTGGCAACATCATTTGTCAATGCTACTGGTTTCAAATACTAGTAAGTGAAAGAAACTAAATGCAAAATCCAGATTTTCGTAAACTGATGTTGCAGGGAACCACAAAAGGTTTAAGTACCTCAAAGACTAGCCGAATCAGCCTTATTGATGTCGTTGGACTGGATGCCATGACTAAATTACTTCTTAGGGTTTGTTTGGGTAAACAAGTTATTTAAGTACTTATTGAAGACTACAAAAAAAAAAGATTAAGTACTTATTGAAGTGCTTATGTACAAGTTGTTTCTGGTTTATTTGAAAGATAATCATGAATTACCATTATTATAATTTTATCTTTCTTAAGCTAGGATCTTAAGTAATATAGTTTTCTACTTCTAATTGTTTCTTACTTTTTCCTTCAGTTTGCCTGAGGAACCAAATTTGACAATTGACAATTGACAATCTCTTATTACTGTCTGCAGGTTCAAGGAATGGGGATTTGATAAAGGTTGGGGCAACACTGCAGGAAGAGTTAAAGAGACAATGAAATTGCTCTCTGAGGTACTAGAATCAGCAGATCCAGTGAAATTGGAATCACTTTTCAACAGGCTTCCAATTATGTTCAACATAGTTATTTTGTCTAACCATCACTCTTCAATGCTTGGATATAAGAAAAATTTAGATACTAAAAAAACTTTGTTCCTGAAATTTGGATTATGAGTAGTCCTCTCCATGCTATTTTGTCTAACCATCACTCTTGAATATAGCTGAACATTGTCATAAGTATGAGTATTTTTTTTCTTCTGGTTGTGTAACACTACTCTTTAATTAACTTCAATGAGGCTGAGGTTGTTTTCTTCTTCTTTTGTTCTAATAGGTGGTATATATTCTTGATCAAGTAAGGGCCTTAGAGGAGGATCTACTCCATAAGATTGAGCTGCAAGGCCTTGATGTGAAGCCTCAGATTCTTGTGGTAGGCTACTTACTAAGTACTAACTACTAATACAAAAAATACAAACTATGCTTCAGATTGTAAAGAAAATTGATTTGCAAATAACCAGTTTGGCATAATAGCTTAATTTCCCCTATGGTGCAAAGGTAATAGAGAGTAGGGACAAATTTTGGGCATGGCAATCTGGTTACTTTCGTGCTGCATTCTGAATATATTTATTGTAGATTACTAGATGTTTAACTTAAATTTGTAAGTTTAATTTCCTTTTCCATCAATATGAATGTATAAATCCGTACCTAGAAGCATCAAACACCTGAGCTTCAATTTTTCTTTCTCAAATTTAAGCTATTAAATGAATTGTTGGTCATTTCGATTAGTTACACTTTTACCCATTTTTTGTTAGGGTGTAGATCCATCAATAAGACCAGAACTTCTGTCTGAGAATCAAGTTTATGAAGCACAAATGGTAACTCAACTGAAAATATCAGATGCACCACAGCCAGCAATAATAAAATTATCATGTTGCTAGTAGAGACAATAGGAAAACCACCTGAACTAGACACTGATGGTATCTGGTGTGCACTACCTGGATCTTTTCCAGAAAATTTCACTTTTAAAACAAGGTATGCTCTGTTCATATATGATGACACAACATGTATTGATCCTTCTGATTTTTGTGCTTGAGAATTGAGATTCATCACTTTAGGCGGATAGTTCATTATTCACAGGCCAATGATGCTTTCTGGTTTTTTTGTCAGAAAAGCTTTCATTGGTTATAGGATTAATTTTTTTTTTTCTTTCAAATTTTAGAGAGATACAAGAGATTTTGTCAATTTTTAAATCAATAATTGATAGCAAGGATAAAGTTGCATGGATAAACTTGTTGGGTGGATGGGGTAGTTAATGATAATAACACAAAGTGCGGTCATAAATAAATAAAAACAAAGGTTGCATTTGTATCACCATCTAAGTATGCAAGAGGTGTTACTTAAATAACACTTGTCACTGATCTCTTTTCTTTCACTGTCATTCAAAGGTGAATCAGTTGCTTCATAACTTTCAACCTTAAGATGAACTGAAACAAAACAGCTAAACAAGTGTAGAAACACTATCTTCAATAACTTCTGTGTCCTAATCTCACTATTCCTCTAGAATTAGTACTGCTCCATTGAGCTGCAGACTGACAAGTGTTCTTCACAAACTTTTTCCATGGAAAATTAAGGAAAATGCAAAAGAAGTGAAACTATTAGGACATGTTATTCTAGTACTAAGAGAGAATAGAACAAAAGAAAAAGAAAAAGACAACAACTAAGCTTCCTAACCTTCAAAGCAGATTTAGGACTGTTAGAGCCTGCTTTCTCTATGTTTAACTAAGTGGAGTATGTGTGTAGCAAATGAAGGGACTATATAAAGAGTGGAAAAAGATGAAGTTTGGAGGTTGGTAACAGTCTGAAAATTTTATTTTCTGTTGCCACATCACCAGCATGCTCTAGAAAAGCAAAATTCTCCAACTTGATTTAAGGTCATGGTTAAGTATATTGATAATTTCTGTTCACTACTATGTGATTCAGTAGTACTCTCTGGACTTGTAGAAGATGTTATTATCTGCTACTCTTTATGTGTCTCATACTCTCATGCATGGCTTAAATGAGTTCCTTGTTTGCATCAAGTTATAAAGTGAGTGGAATTTTAGAAATGTAGTAGAGTGAATCACAAGTTAAAAAAATTGAAACAATAATAGTGAATCTGGGGTTAGTGATGTCTATCTACTGTTATAAGATTGAAATGTTTAATTGGAGATTTTTTAAACTTTCTTTTGCATAATTTTGTTCCAATATGTCTCAGCTATTTCCTTTTGCTTTCATATCACTTCTATGATAATCAATATAAAAATATTTTTATGTACTTTTCTACATTTATGATTTAAAAATATAGGTCAACCCATTAAGAGTGATCTAGAGGTAAATGGTTTATCTTTGTACTTGATAGAAGACAAATTTATAGCACAGTATGATCCATGTAGACATGATCCATGATTCCATGTAGCTGACCCACCTTGTGGGAAAAGACTCCATTGTTGTTGTGCATATAGAAAGTTAATTGGTTGGAATGGAATCATTGTTTTTATTTTTTATTTTTTATTTTAACAGTGATTCTAAGACGGTTCTAAGGTATAACTATCTTAGAATGGTCATATTCTAAGACGGTTATACCAAAGAATCGTCTTAGAATCACTGTTTTTATTTTTTTTTATTTTCTCACAGTGATTCTAAAAGGTTCTAAGGTACAACCGTCTTAAAATGGTCACATTCTAAGACGGTTATACCAAAGAACTGTCGTAGAATCACATTTTTTATTTTTTTTATTTTCTCACGGTGATTCTAAGACGGTTCTAAGGCACAACCGTCTTAGAATGATCACATTCTAAGACGGTTATACCAAAGAACCGTCTTAGAATCACTGTTTTTTTTTTTTTTTTTTAATTTTCTCATAGTGATTCTAAGACGGTTCTAGGACATAACCGTCTTAGAATAGTCGCATTCTAAGATGGTTATACCGAAGAACCATCTCAGAATGCGTGGTTTTTTATTTTTTATATTTTTTTCAACACCTTCTAAGACGGTTCAACGAGGAACCGTCTTAGAATCGTTTGATACAAAGATGATTTAATAACCGTCTTCGAATGTCTGACTTTTAACGATGTTGGATACAAAGACGGTTGGAGAACCGTCTTTGTATAGGGTTTAGAACCGTCTTTAAATAGCGCTTTTGTAGTTGTGGTATCAAAAAAAACTTCTTCTCCACTATATGTCTCCCTCGGAGGAGAAGGCTCGGAGGCTCCCCCTGAATAAAAAGGTTCAGATTCCCGAAAAGAGGCCTCCAAAGTGATATGTAACTTTTGAAGCATGGGATCATAACATTTGTAACCTTTTGTGAGATCTAAATAACCCACGAAGACACACTTTCTAACACAAGGATCCAGCTTGGTGCACATAGATTTGTGAACATGAACAAATACAGTACAACCAAAGACTCTCAGCTCCAAATTAGGCACGTGAGGAGCAGAAAAATAGGATTGTAACTGTTGTTGAGGAGTGGTAAAGTTTAAGACCTTAGATGGAGTACGATTAATCAAATATGCAGCAGACTTGACAGCCTCACCCCAATAAGACTTAGGCACATTCATACCAAAAAGAGAAGCGCGAACTACTTCCATGAGTTTCCTGTTTTTTCTTTCATCCAAGCCATTCTGTTGTGGGGTATAAGTGCAAGAAGTTTGGTGTCTTATACCATGGTGGATGAGGAAATCAGTGAAGGTGTTGTTAACATATTCCGAACCATTATCGGATTGCAAAGTATGAATTTTACATTGATATTAAGTCCCAACCATGCTGTGAAAGCGTTGAAATGCAGGAAAGACATCTGCTTTCTTTTGTAATAAGGTAACCCAAGTCACCCTAGTGTACTCATCAATAAAAGTAACATAATAAAGAGCTTTAGAGAAAGAGGGAACCTTAGCAGGATCCCATACATATGAATGAACAACTTCAAAAGGAATAAAGCTCTTATTGATACTAGGAGAATAAGGAATACGATGGCTTTTAGCCATTTCACATGTACTACAATGAAAATCAGTAGAATTCAAAACAGAAAGCAACTTAGGTTTGAATTTCTTCAAATAACCAAAGGAGAGATGCCCTAGGCGTTTATGCCAAAAGGTGACAAAAGGTGACAGTACAATATTGAGGCCATAACTAAGAATCGTCCGGGTTGGAATGTCCTGAAAAACACAATATTGAGGCCAAAAGGTGACAGTACAATTCAGTTTAGAAGTAAGTTGACCCATAGACAATAAATTATAATCAAGAGAGGGCACAACTAAAACAGAATCAAGGGTAATATGATCAGATAAATTAAAGGTCCCTTCACCAGTAATGACATATGTGCTTCCATTAGCAGTAGAGATAAATGATTGAGAGGATGAGGAAATGGAGTGTAATTTACTAGAATCTGAAATCATATGATTTGATGCCCCAGAGTAAACTATCCAAGCAGTGTTCCTAAATATGGAAGATAAGTCAAGAGGCTTACCAATCATACCTGAGTGAGCGACATCGGCAGTGGGAGCGGATGAGTCACCTTCAGCAGTAGTGACCAAAGCCTTCTTAGAAGTCTTCTTTCGGGGATGTTTGGTGAAGTCCCACCAGTCTGGATAACTAATCACCTCATAACATCGTTGCTTAGTGTGGCCAGATTTTACACAGTGGGGGCAAACATACGTATTGGACTTCACAAAAGATGAGTCTTTACGGGAACGACTGGGGGGCAGGAGTTGACCCCTGACGTGGGGTTTGAGCAATAAGGGCAGAAGTTTTAGGCAGAGGATGAGGAGGGCCCACAGTCAGCTTCTTTTGATACTCTCTGCGAACAAATGCATAAGCACTTCAAGATCCAATTTCGGATCCTTACGTAGGATCTCGCCCCGAACTTGGTCAAACTCCTGATCAAGGCCACTGAGAAAGATATGAACACGGAGACGAGTCATTACTGATTGGAGTTGAATAAGCCCTGTAACAATATCAACCTGAGAGGAGGAGCAATGGTCAATTTCTTGAAAAATAGCCACAAGTTCATTGAAATCAGTGCACAAGGGTCGGCCGTGTTGTTTTGTTGAGAATGAAAGTTGATTGAGTTCAAAGAGACGAGTTTCATTTGAGCCATCATAAAACGTTTTGGCCACGACATCCCATATCTCCTTTGCCGTTGCAAGGCGGATGAACCGTTGCATGAGTGAGGGATTCATGGAGTCAATCAACCAGCTTTTGACTCATTTGTTGTCGGTGACCCATGCATCATAACCAGGATTTTCAGGCTTGGACTTGGATATAGCTCCAGTGAGGAAGCCCCCTTTGGTGCGAGCTCCAATTTGCATGTCCATAAGTTGGGACCACAATGGGTAATTCGAATCATTAAGAATGACAGTAATGGGGAGGGATGAATTGTCTTGGTGGATGATGATATTCTGGGTAGAGGATGTGGGATTCGCAGAATTTGGGGTTTCGGTGGTGGGGATCTCCATGGATACAAATTAGAAATGGGATTTGTGTTTGGGTGTTTAGGGTAAGGAAACAAGCAAGGGTGGGTCGTAGGATGTGAGATAGGTGGGTAGGTTGGTTTCGAAAATTTTTTAGGGAAAAGAGAAAAATTCAGAAAGAGGAGAATACGAAGTATACAATGCGGTGTGAGACTTTAGATTAATAGTCTTTTTCCCTGGACCAAAAAGACCAGCTTTGGTGCCATGTTGGATAAACTCTAATTTTGTATATTATTCTATGTATTTCTTTATACAAGTCAATATATATACAACTTGGAGCATCCAATCAGCTATAAAACCAGAATAAAAAAATAGCTAATATACATGGCCTATAATTTCTCTACAAATCAATCTCCTATAATTACTGTAACAAATCAATCAATGATAGAAAATAAAGTCACAATATCAACAACTAAATCTTTCCAAATACATTCAACTCAACACTTAGCATGGAACCCACTGAGAGCCTAGGTTGATTTGAAGAGCCACGCTTAGTGTAAGATTGTCCTGTCCTTAGCCTTAGCGTGGAAACCACTGGGAGCTTGAGTGATTTGAAGACTCACGCGCAAAGGTTTGTACTAAGTGAAACATTTATTATGTGAGTTTGACTTTGCACATCTAAAATGTGTCATTTGTAATTTCTCTTATACCAAGCACAAATCTCAAGGATGCTCTAACTCTAATTTTTTGTGAAAATGACCTTCGAGCTCTCGTATGGGTCCTCTCCTTTTGTTCTTCCAACTTTTATGAATTTTCTTCATTCTTGAGGCTATGAGTAGCTGGGTCTTTAGTTGTTGGGGTTGGATCTTGGGAATTTGACTTCATGTATCTCTTGTTAACCCTAAATCAGTACTTAATTTAATACATTGATTCTTTACTTTTTTGCATTAATTTCAATTGTGGCTTGCTCGTCCATGTATGTGTGTATGAATTGAATTGTGGTTGGGAAACTCAACTTAATTTTAGATTTGAAGTAGAGAAATAATTGAATCATATCTAGGAATGAATTTGGATTCATTGGTTTCTCTTAATGCTTGTGCTTAGAATAAATTCCTATAGTTATATTTCTAAGGAATTAGGGATTTATTGGAGGATTTTGATCTCAATCTTCTAAGGAATTAAGGATTGATGAACTTTGAGTGCATTTTGATATATTGGAATGAGTTTATGAGTTAGTATTGAGAATTATTCTTGAAGTTTAACTCGAACAACATCTATTAATTGCGTTTCAATCATTTTTACACTATTTTAAGTGTTTAATGAGAAGCTTTAAAACATTTTGTTATTTCTCTTAATTTTGGCTTTTAATTATGTTCGCTTGAATTAATATTTTTCCTCAATTGAATCATACATTCTTTAAATCTTAGTCAACCAATTATGCTCAAATAGTCTAGTATTACATGAGTCTCGCGAAAAATGATATCAATTTACTCATTGAACATTTTACATAATTGGTATGTCTCTCAAATTGTGATTAAATTTTTGACACCGTTATCGGGAACTTGCGTCTTAATATTAGATATTTAAAATTTTATTGTTTCATAAATTTTATTCAATAAGAAAAACATGTTAAAAAAACTTAATTACATTTTTTTGCTCCCAAAGTTTCACAAGATTGTGATTTTTTACTTTCCAATTTTTTTTGAGAATTTTGTCCTCCAATTTATAAAATATTGCATATTTTTCCTGGACGATTTTTTCCTAATTTTAGAAAATACCACAATTAAAATATTTGTGACAATTTTTCCTTTAAATCATCATCATAAAAAGACAATTTTATGAATTGTTTTTCATGCCGAGTAATGATACATGAATCACTTTTTATTTCAAACGCATAATCAACATCTCTTATTTTCTATTTTTTTTTCTTTCTATCATATCGTAAATCATATTATACTTATATTTTTTTTTCATTTTTTCCCTCTTTTCAAGTAATAAATAACATATTGAATATCTAAGAAACATTTTCCTTTACATTAATTATGACAAGGAAAATGACCCGAAAACTACTTTGTCTTGCATCAGACGCCTGACATTCCACATTTATTTTTGTTTTTATTAAACATAGCATGAAACACACCAACAAGGGTTAGGTGATTAAAAAGTCACTCTTAAAAAGATAATGCTCAAACCTGAAAAAAAAATCATTGAAGTACTTCTTATTTGTGATAATATAAAAATAAGATTTAAATATTATTTTGATATTTTTTATTTGTTTTAATCCTATAATTATTTTTATAGTTTTATATAAATTTTGCTTTCAAGTAATAACATTAACTGATAACATTATTATTGTAAGTTTATTGACTTATTATGCTATCAAGAAATTTGATTCGATAGTCACATTTTTTTTAATAAATTATGTGTTTTTAAATACGGCATTAGATATTTTCATGATAATTTAAAATATAATTTATCAAAAGAAATATATTTAACAGCATATTAGATTTCTTATTGACTAACAAGTCAATGAATTATCAATATAATTAATGTTATTATCTGAAACTAAAACTAAAACAAAAAATTAAATATTAAAATTAAACAATTTTTTAAAGAATTAAAATAAAGATATCTTTTTATTTTATAGGGAAAAATTATTTAAGCCTTAAAATAAAAAGTCTCACAACACCACCATAAGAATAAACTAGTTTAATGTTAAAAATAATTGAATAAACACGGTTCGACCCTCGTGCACTAAAGCAATACGCCTAGGCACTAGGCTAGTACGTAACTATCATAGACCAACTATCCTAAATCTCTAATGCACTTTGCTTCTGGTTTCTCAAATAAAAAACTAAATTATTTCCATTTAAAGCGGTCTAGTTGGTTAAGTAGCAAGAAAAATCTAAGATTTATTCATAATTAAGTCTCTTTTGAAAAGAAAATTAAGATCTATGGTAATCTCATTAAATTTATTTGTCATATTACTTTTCCGTACGTAAATGAGTTGATTAATTGAGTAAGTGGGCATACAAGTGAGGTTTGTTCCCCACTCCCGGGAGTCAACATTTTGCATATGACTCTCCCACTGCTAAATATTAATTTATTCCTTCTGTTTGTTAGGCTTGTTTTACGGAAGGGTAATGAAATTTGAACATTTCAATATTTTAAAAAATTTCAGTAATTCCTTTTATTTGTTTCTATTTGTCTTTTCTTATCACATTTGAATGCTTTTTCATTTTTATGTAACATTTGAATGCTTATTATATTTATCGCTTTTTTCTATTATTTCTTTTTCTCTCTAAATATAGATTAACATATGGGTGTTTAAGAATAATATTCCTTTATGAAATATATATTAATATATTGGTTACCAAAATGACTGGCTGGGTTACATATTCAAGTGGTAGGGACACTGAGACCTAGCTGCTTTTGATTCGACTTTGAAACTCTCTTCAACATGATTTCCTAATTTGATTAAGGTAGATTCATATATATATATATATATATATATATATATATATATATATATATTAGTCATGGGTGCGCTGATTATTTATTTATTACATTATATTTTTTATTCTTACACTTGTCAATGCTTCCACCTCTTAAATCTTATAAAAGCAAAAAGTTTATAGAGTCGTATGACATTACATGGTGGTTATACTATGCATAGTAATTTACTTTTATGACTAGCACTCCATGTCAACCACAATAGTGAAAGATCTAGTGTTATTAAAATATAACTAAGTTCAATGATTGTAAGTAAAAGTTTGATATTTTTATTTGCTTAGTTAGTGGTGCGAAACATGTAACAACTCTGAACGACTCACTCACGTCAAGATCTTTCGTAATAAATCTCTTAATTTAAAGATGAGTAGTATTTTAAATTGGCCTGAAGGCAAGTCTCACTTAATGGGTTTGACTTAAATAGATCTTTATATATATGTAATAAGTTTGATGTATATATATATATATATATTTCGAATTGTAGGTGTTGAAACATAACTTTTCTGAATCAAAATGATTTAATGACAACAGGTCGACTCTTAAGAACCAAATTATAAGTTTTTGAAATTTATGCTACTAATGATTTGAGTGCTTAATTTAGATAGAACTTAATTAAGAAACATATATAAAGAAATGTGTGAAGCATTAGTTTGTAGTGAAGATTTTTCAAGCTTGGGATATCCAAATTCAGAAGCTAGCACAAAAACAATCATGTTTTTTATGTGGAAGTGTTGATATCAAAAGTTGTCTGCAACTAGAATTAGGCATGGCAACGGGGTGAGCCGGGGGCGGGTATTACATTCCCCGTTCCCGTCCCCGGCCCCGCTCCCAAACCCGCTCCCCGTCTCCGCCCCCGCCCTCATTCTCCGTCGGGTTTTAAAACCCATCTCCATCCCCGTCCCGCTGGGGGTCGGCTTTTCCCCGCCCTGCCTTGCTCCCGCTATTTCCTTAAAATTTAAAAAATAAAAAAATAATATAATTTTTTATTGAAAAATCGGATAAAAAAGTTAATTATGTAACAAAATAATAATAATAACAAACTCACATTTAAAATATGGGATTATAATTTTAAAATTACAAAACAAAATCAATCAATTCAATTAAAAAATTAGAAAATAATATATTTTTTTTATTTTTTTTAATATTATTTATTACGGGGTGGGGAGCGGGGAGCGGGGGCGGGGCGGGTATCAGTAACCCATACCCGCCCTTGCCCCCGCTTTTGGCTACCGGGGAAAACCCGAACCCAAACTCGAACCCGAAAAATTCGATTTTTCCCCATTAAAATCGGGGCGAATTCGGACGGGTACCCACGGGTTCGGGTCCCGTTGCCATGCCTAACTAGAATCATGATATTGAAGGTAACTTTAGCCATTGACGAAATATTTTTCACGGAATATATTCTGTTGGAAATGTTTGAATTACCAAAGGAATATATTCCGTATGAAATATTTGAAATACCGACGAATTTTATTGACAAAATATATTCTGTCTGAAATGTTTGAAATATCGACAGATTTTACCGACGAAATTATTTTTTAGAAATGTTTGAGTTAGCGATGGATTTTATCGACGAAATACATTACGTCAAAAATATTTAATTTATATGTCAAACTCTTTACTTTGCATTTATATGATAATTGATGAAGGTTCTGAACCTTATATCTCATTAAAAAAAATCAAACACTTGAATTTCTATAGTTAAGGTGTTATTTCAAAGTTATTCAATATTTATTTTGTATGGTAATTTAAATATTTAATATCATATATTTAATAATTTCGTATCATGTATTATTGAAACATAGTAAACAATTCCTTAAATAAATACTATGTATTTTTGTAAGAAAATGTATTATTAAGTAGTTTAACCAATACTTGTAAAGTAAATTAAATAAAAATATCTCTATTATCAAACAATTGAGTCCATTGCTCCATTGGACATGTTTTTCACTTTTATTGATATTTTTAATATTTTCTATAAAATAATCAAATATATTTCAAAATTTAGCCATGATTTTCTTCATTAAATATTTTAAACTAATCTCATTTTTTATAAAGTCACTTTAAATGAATTCTTTCACACTAGGGACGAATCCATAAATAACTAAGTGAACGACTTACTAGTATATAAAGGCCTTTTCCCATCATGTGTCAAGAAGTAAAAAATAAAAAAAATTAGAAAAACGTATTTGATATTTAAAAAATAAAAAAGTTATCCAATATTTATTTTTTATGATAATTTAAATATTTAATACCATATATTTAATAATTTCACATTATGTATTAATCAATAGATGGAATAACAGTTTTCAACTTTGTTATAGTGCTTTTGTTTTAAGCCACGTGAATTTTAAATTAATTGCAGTGTTGTTTTGTACAAATACATTTAGCACGATATTTTATAAAAAGAAAAAGAAATGTGGCACTTACCCTATGCTCACCGTGGAGAGCAACTTTGTATGCCTTGCCATTGATCCTCTCCAAGATTCAGAAGGATCCATCTCATCTAGGTAAAAGTTTTGATTTCCTTTGGGTAGGAAACCTGTCTTTTCTCATATGGAGCCAAACCTAATCTCTGGGCGCATAAACAACTCTTCTTCTCCCTTTATTTGCTTGTTTAGCATATTGCTCCATTTTTTTTCTCAATTTGTGCTTTCACTTTTTCATAGAGCTTAGTCATAGGCACAAAATCCTTTTGGTGTTCAATCCCCCTTAAGGGAGGTAAATCGGGTGGGACACTCTTTGGAAACACATCTCCAAATTCCTGCAAGAGAGAATCAGTAACACTAGAAAAAGGGTTAGAGTCAGAATTCAAATACATGTCCTTATACACGCAAATGTACATTTCTTGTTTTGCCAAACATGTTCTCTTGATATCACTTTCCCTAGCAAATAAGTTTTCTATCCTTCTCTCAAGCACAAGAGTTTGGTTTTTATCATGTTCTTCATGTTTAGCTTTAGAAATCTTGTTTTGTTGTTCTCTTTTTATTTTCAAAGCGACTAGATCGTGGCATACCTCTTTAGGAGAAAGTGGTACAAGTGTTATTTTTCGAGAATCATGAGAAAAAGAAAACTTGTTAGTAAAACCATCATGAATAGCATGCTTATCAAATTGCCAAGACCTTCCAAGCAAAATATGGCCGGCCTCAATAGGCACATCATCACACAAAACATCATCCTTGTACTTACCAATGCAAAAACTTACCATCACTTGTTGATTAACAATCAACTCACCATTCTCACTTAGCCCTTGGAGCTTGTATGGGCGTGGATGAAGTTTGGTACTAAGATTGAGTTTGCTCACCAAGCGAGTGCTTGCCACGTTGGTGCAACTTCCCCCATCTATAATCAAGGAGTCACCTTCTGGAGCATAAGTTTCACAATCATCTCCCTCTTCGCTTGTAATTACTTTTTCAAGGCATGAGTCACTAGAAATGTGCCCATTGTCCCTTAACACCATTACACGCTTATTGGGGCATTGTGAGGCGATGTGCCCATTGCCCAAGCACTTAAAGCACTTGATGTTCCTTGCTTTTTGAGTGACAGAAGAAGAAGCATTATTGGTAGAAACCAAAGGACTAGAGTTTTTAGAGATTTTACCTTCCTTGGCCCATGTGGGTGGAACTTCTTTGGGTTGTCTGTCTTTCCAAGAGGAATGGTTGAAGCTTGAAGAAGGTTTTCGATTAGAATACCTCCTTTTGAGTTGTTGCTCAACTTTGATTGATTGATGGACTAAGTCCCCAAGCTCGACAAAATATTGTAGCTCCACAACATCTTGTATCTCTCTATTGAGCCATGTAAGAATCACACCATGACGACTTCCGATTTTTCAACAACATTTGCTCTTACTATAGCAACTTCCATCTTCTTATGATACTCATCCAACTTAGACTCCCTTGAGTGAGTCTTTGGAGCTTATTGTGAAGCTCCCTATGGTAATGGGGATGAACATTTCTCATCATTGCTTTCATCTGCCTCCAAGTATTCACCGGTTCATCTCCTATTCTCCTTCTCTCTTTTTGTAATTGGTCCTACCAAATTAGAGCATAGTCTGTAAATTCTATGGCTGCCAATTTCACCTTTTTGTCTTCTCTATAGTTATTGCAGTCAAAGATTTGCTCTATTTTCATCTCCCGCTCCAAATAAGTTTCGGGGTCATTCATCCCTTGAAATTTAGGTATTTTAATTTTAACCCCTTCAAGTCCTTCATCTATCTCATTTCTCCTCCTAGGTCTTTCTTCTCTATTATTTTCCCTATGTCTCCTTTCATTCCTTCGCCTATCCTCATGCCTCCTAGGACTCTCTATCTTCATCTCCACTATCACTCCTTTAGGTGGAGGTTCTAGACCTACGCCTTTCTCTTCTATCCATCCTCTCCTCCATCCTCTGATTGTGCTCTAACATTTGAGCAAATTGATTGGTCAACTCGTCTAGGCAAGCTTGCATTGCATCAACTCTAGGGGTGGGAAGGATACTAGAACCACTAACCATCATATACTAATATAAGAAAAATATGAACAAGAACTCACCACTCTACTCACGTGTTTCACTCAAGAAATAACAACTCGTGTTTTCACTCAGAAAATGGCTTTTGATTTTTATGTAAATGCTCTTGCCTTTTACGACTCAAAGTTCTCTTTAGGTTTTTAACAAGATCAATTGCGTTTCAAAATGAAAAGTGTTTTATATATATATATATATATATATATATATATATATAAATGGTAGCAATCCTCACAAGAGTTGCTCTTTGGATTTGCTGAACGAAAGGAAAATCACAAAGACAACAAACGAAAGGAATTTTAAAAGACAAACTAGAAAAGGACACAAAGAAAGATACACTCAAAATAAGAAGGTCAAACAAGGTCATACGGAGCTAGGAAGAGAGAAAAAAATCAATTGCGCAAAAAGAATAACGTTATAGCACCACAAATAAACTTTCACAATTGTCAAATAAATTAGTGTAAAGGGTTCTCTTATGAAGCAATTTTTTTTTTTACAATAAGTAGCTTAAAAGAAGCACTTATGGGCTTTTTTTTAATAATTTGCTACCCCTTTTCTTTTTTCACACTAACACAAATGATTTTTTTTATTGATGGCCAATTATGAACAATAATGGTTCAGTTTAGAATAAGGTGCACAACATAACATCGTTGCAACAATAATATGAATAGGATATAATGAAGCTGTAAATTGCGCAAAAGATAAAGAATGAAAAATAAAAGAACGGAATGATAAAGAACGAGAAGTAAAAGAATAGAATGATAAAGAAAGAGAACTAAAAGAACAGAATGATAAAGAACGAGAAGTAAAAGAACAGAATGATAAAGAACGACAAATAAAAGAACAAAATGATAAAGAACGAGAACAAAAGACAGAAAAAAATGGCAGGAATTAAAGGACAGTACACACAAACACAAGAAATTGCAAAATTCTAGGATCCGGGCTCAAGATACCACATGATTTGGGCTCGAGATTCCAAGATTTCCATGGATAAAGAGAAAACAAGCAGAATAAGCAAAGGAGAAAAGAAAGAGGAAAAATTGATTTGTATTCAATTTTTTTTTGCTTACAAGAGAAGAAAAAAATATATAGCTGGTTTGCTAACTAACTAATCAGTTAACCAACTAAATGTGCAATAACTAAGCTAAGACCCCCCGTCCCTCAAGCTAGGAATGGATATTGGACATTCCTAGCTTGGAATACATAAGTTGAAAAGCTCCAGGCAGCAAAACCTTAATGCAAGCTAATTAGTAGAATTGACAGGAAGCAATTTGACAATGCCTTTCTGAATCTTCTCTCGAACCAAATGACAATCAATCTCAATGTGTTTGGTTCTTTCATGAAAAATAGGATTTGCAGCTATATGAAGAGCATATCTATTATCACAATATAAAACAACAAGTTGTTGGAAAACTACTTTGATCTCTTCAAGTAAGAAAGTAAGCCGTTGCAGCTCATAGGTAGCACTGGCTAAGGCTTTGTACTCAGCTTCTGAAGAACTTCTAGAAATAGTAGCTTGTTTCTTAGACTTCTAGGAAATCAAAGAATTACCAAGGTATATAGCATAACCAGTAATAGATCTTCTGGTATCAACACATCCAGCCCAATCAGAGTCACTAAAACCTTGCAAATGGATGTTGCTGTCAGCAGAAAAGAAAATCCATGCACCAGAAGACCCTTTAATGTATCAAAGAGTCCTGAAAGCAGCTTGTTGATGAGCTGAAGTAGGTCCAGCTACAAATTGACTTAAATTTTGGACAACATAAGTGATATCTAGCCTTGTATTAGTAAGGTAAATCAACCTGCCATTTAATCTCCTATAGAAAGATTCATTTTCTGCTGAAAGAGGAGTACCTGAATGTTGATGAAGCTTTGTTGTATAACAAGAGGGAGTAGAAACTGGTTTAGAACCAAGCATACATGTGTCATTGAGAATGTCTAGAGCATATTTCCTTTGACATTGATTGATGCCAATAGGGGTTCTAGATACTTCAAAGCCTAGAAAAAACTTTAAATCACCTAAATCCTAATTTTGAAAGCATTGTCTAATAATTGAGTAATATATAGATTTCAATCAAATCATTACCAGACAAAACAATATCATCCACATAAATCAATAAAACAGTAATAGACTTGAATCCATGCTTGAGAAATAAAGAATAATCAGATGTACATTGGTCATACCCATGTGAAATGAGAAAATAGGACAATCTAGCATACCATTGTCTACTGGCTTGCTTCAAACCATATAAAGATCTTTGATGTTTATAAACTTGTCCATGATTATCTGATTTGATACTTGAAGGAAGAACCATATACACTTCCTCATTCAAATCACCATGTAGAGAGGCATTATTCACATCTAGTTGTTTCAAATGCCATTGATTAACAACATCTAAGGCCAATAAAAGCCTTACAGTGTTCAATTTAGCCACTGGAGAAAAAGTATCCAAATAGTCCTGCCCTTCTATTTGAGTGTAGCCTCTGGCTACCAACCTTGCTTTAAATCTTTCTATGGAACCATCAGACCTATGCTTAATTTTGTAAACCCATTTACAACCAATGGCAGTTTTATGTTGTGGGAGATCAGTGAGGATCCAAGTATTATTATCCTCTAAAGCTTTATTCTCTGCATTCATAGCTTCAATCCAATTAGGATCTTTAGAGGCTATTTTGTAAGAGTGAGATTCAACTTGTTGTGTAATGGACAAGATAACCTTTTGATAGGAAGGGGATAATCTGTTATAAGAGAGAACAAAACTGAGAGGATAAAGTGTAGTACCTGTAGAGAGATTGACAACAGTTGATGATGGACATGTGATGGGAAAATCTTTATACTTGGTTGGCCTGTGTATTTGTCTCATAGATCTTTTGGGTGAATGATTGACTCTTTGTGAAGTATCTTGATCACAAATGGTGTTATTAGGCTCAACAACATGATGATCAGTTGTTAATTCTGATGGAAAATCACCAAGTGGATCAATGGTAGTATTAAGAGAAAAGGGTGTCACAGGTACGATAGTAATGATATTAGGTTTATCCTGGGCACTAAAAGGAAAACAATCTTCATAAAAAATGACATTCCTAGAGATGAAAATAGCTCTGGTCTTCAGGTCAAGAGTGATGTATCCCTTTGTATTTGGCTTGACCCCTAAATAAACAGAACTTGCATATCTAGGATCTAACTTTTTTTTGTTAGCAGTTAAAGTACTAGTGAAGCATAAACAACCAAAAACTCTTAAAGAAGTGATATCATAGGAATTTCCATAAAGCTTCTCATAGGGGGTTTTGTTACTAAGAAAAGGAGTAGGTATGCAATTAATAAGAATAGCAGAATGGATTAAAGCATATGACCAAAAAATAGAAGGTAAATTAGATTGAAACAACAAAGATCTGGTAACATTAAGAAAGTGTTGATGTTTTCTTTCTACAATACCATTATGTTGAGGGGTTTCAATACAAGAGGTTTGGTGTATAATTCAAGTTTCATCATAAAGTTGTCTCAAAATGAATTATGATCCATTATCAGATATAATCATTTTTACCTTTTTATCAAACTGTCTTTCAACCATAGCAACAAAGTTCTTTAAATGTGTTTGTGTTTCAGCTTTTGAGTGCATAAGGAAAATCCAAACAAATCTTGAATAGTCATCTACTATAGTAAGAAAATATTTGTAACCATTTAACGAAGTTACACTACAAGGTCCCCAAATATCCAAATGTATAAGAGCAAAAACACATGAACAATGAGATACACTAGATGGAAAAGACTGCTTTTTCTATTTTGAATGATGACAAGTATCACAGACAAACTGTTTATCAGTTGTGAGAATAGGATATGATTGTTTTAACATCAACGTTCTTTCAAAAGATGGATGACCAAGTCTAAAATGCCACAAGTCTATAAGCTGAAATACTAGCAGAGACAACAGGGATAGAAATAGTGATGGAACTTGGATCATGCTCCTTGAGAGGCTTAAGAGGAAGCATCTTCATCCTATAAAGACCTTCCACCATATCAACTGTACCAATCCTCTTCAGGTTCTCCATGTCCTGGATGAAACAATTATCATTCACGAAAATTAGCTTGCAAGGCAAGGAAGGAAAAAGCTTAGATATAGAAATCAGATTGAACTGAAAACTAGGTATATACAAAACATCTTCCAAATAAAAGGACTGAGAGAATTGCACTGTGCCTGCATGAGTGGCAATTACTGTGTGACCATTAGGAATCTTAATAATTATGGGATTTATTTTCTTACAAGATGAAAATAAATGAGGAAAAGCTGTAACATGATAAGTTGCTCTTGAGTCCAGTATCCATTCACTTGGGTCTATTTTGCTAACATTACAAGTAATGGATAAAATATTACCTTTGTGTGAATTATTAGAATTAGTGCTTGTACTAATTTGATTCATATGTGAATTATTGTGATTTGAACTCTACTGTTGCAGCAGGGTCATCAAAGCTTTAAATTGTTGCTGAGTCAACTTCATTTTAGCATTATGAGTATCTTGATTTTGTTCAAGATTAGAGCTATTTCCCTCTTCTTTCAACACATTCATGTTACTGATACTTAAGCTTTGAGCCTTGTGAAACTTATATCCAAGAGGATAACCTTGTCTTTTGTAGCATTCATCAACAGTGTGGTTGGTAAACCCATAGTATGTGCAAACTTTGCTGCCTTTCCCACTGAAATTTCCTCTGCCTAGGCCATTTTGATTACTTTTTCCCCCTCTGGAAACATAATTTTGTGGGAAACCCTTTTTCTTAAAACATCTTTCAACTGTATGATTGTCTTTCCCACAATAGGTACATGAAAGAAAAAAATTTGATGACGTTGCACTTGCTGCATTGATCAAGCTATTGATTCGTATCATATCATTACCATTAATCTGTCTTTCTTGTTGGACAACATAAGAAAATACTTTACCTATGCCAGGTAAAGGATCCATATTTAGCACATTGGATCTAACATTGTTGAATTGATCATTCAATCCTCTAAGGAATTGCATGACATGATCTTGCTTCTTTCTTTCCTTAACACTAGCGAGAGCATCACAAGTACATTTTGTATTGCATGTACATGCTGGATGAAGCCTATAACTGCCTAATTCATCCCAAATAACATGCAGTCTTGTAAAATAATCAGTAATAGTTTTATCACCTTATTTGATAGAAGCCGTATCTTGTTGTAATTCTGAGATTCTCAGCAAATCACCTTGTGAATATCTTGACTTCAGATCCTTCAATATATCATGGGCATCATTCATCCAGAGAATACTTTATCTGATTGAAGGAGATATAGAATGAACAATCCAAGAAACCAACATATTGTTGCATCTTTTCCAAGCTGCATGAAGAGGATGATTCGCTGCATTTCTATGAATAGAACCATCAACAAACTCAGCTTTATTTTTTGCACTCAATGCAATTATCATTGATCTGCTCCACAAGGTATAATTGAATGAATCAAGAACAGGAGAAACCAGAGATGTTGCTGGATTCTCTCCTGGATGAAGGTAATCTAGACTATGAATGTTCAATGACAAATCTTGTTGTGATTGGTCGCCAGCCATAATGAAGGATAAAGAGTAGAAGAACACAAAACAAAGGAAGAAGAAAACAAAATATAAAGAGTAGCATAGCAGAGCTCTTCAAAGGAAGAGCTCTGATACCATATCAGAGTCCAAGATTTCCATGGATAAAGAGAAAACAAGAAGAATAAGCAAAGGAGAAAAGAAATAGGAAAAAATAATTTGTAGTCAATTCATTTTTTTGCATACAAGAGAAGAAATATATATATAGCTGGTTTGGTAACAAACTAAACTAACTAACTAATCAGTTAACCAACTAACTATAGTAACTAAGCTAAGATCCCCTGATACTTACAGGCAAATAGATGGGTTCAAGGTAGGCATTCCTTTTTTTTCATATTTGGATCTATTGGAATTAGGGGTTTTATGAATTGAGGGAGGTAGAGGTGATAATAGAGACTTTGGATAATATGTACTTGAGTATTGGAATGTGCTACAATGTGATGGTGTTGTTCATAAAATCTAAAGCACTAAGCCTTATTTGTTGTAATCAATCCTAACTAAATAATGATACGAATCATGATATATTAGGGATATGGAAACTAGAAAAACTAAGGAAACTGATCATAAGAGATATTCTATAATATATTTTGGAACAAGACATATGTATGTTGGGCTGAGGAAGTCGTAATTCAGTTTATTAGTATCAAGATATTTATGACATAATGTATCTTGTGTTTATTTTGTTGTAGAGTTAGCTGCATGGTGGATAGCATGAAAGACATTAATGTTTCTGCTGTAGTATGCTTGGGCTACCCAAGGTTTTATATTCTTTTTTATGATTTCATGCCAATCTTTGAACCATGAGATAAATTGATTGCATATGTTTTTTTTTTGTTGCTCCTTTTACGTTGGGGTAGTAGGTGTACTGTAGAAGATTTCCAGCTATTTGTCTAAGGGTATACTATACTCCTTGCCTAATTTTTATTTTCTCGATAATTCAAAATCCATTTATCCCTTTTGTTGGTGATTATAGTTTAATAAAAGAAATTTAATCTTTTAAATATGCCTTTTTCTTAAGCATTTTGCTTCCTTTGTCATTTTGGCCTTTCGCTAGCCATCTTAATTTGCCCACTTAGTTGATAAAGTTGTCGTCCTTGGAAAGAATTTATACAAAATTGACGAGAAGAAATATAAATTAGTGTGGAGCTCTGAATCTAATAATAATTTTGATACTAATCATCTTAATCCAATAATCCACTTTATTATGCCACTCCTTTGAATATTTTCCTTTTCATTCCTTCCTAGCTAGTTGTATCATCTGCACTTGTGATGCTCAGTTTTCTGTTTGAGCATTGTTGGCATGCCACATTTAAGACATTATATTAGGTGCCTTGGTTTCCTGTGGGTAATTTGGTAAAACTGAGATGTCATTACAACTAAAGTACAAATTTTAAATAAAATAACTAAGAATCACATTCTTTTAGTTGCCAATATTGCAGGGAATCAATGGTGCAATTAGTAATGAAACACTGTTACAACTAACAGTTCCTATAATGTTGGTACAAGTAGTTTTTTCTTTTCTAATTTGTCATTAACCATTGTGGTATTGTAGGTATAGTCTTATAGTCACAATTTTGCCGTTTCATACTCTTGATATATTGAATGACCTATCAAAATTTTCATATTCTATCAGTATGGGTAATAACACAAATTGCTTGTGTTATGTTAATGTCTGTCTTGATTTTATCCTTGTGTTTGTTTATGTGTGTCTTGCGCAGGGCATTGATGGTGGTGACCACGTTTTCAAGATTAGTAAGAAGCACCTGCAAGCAAACAATTCCACCCAAGATGAAGTTGAAGATGTTACTATGCAGGCTATTGTTGCTTTCATTTCCAGGTCTTGAAGGATGAAAAATTCCCCTGCATTCTTTAGGTATCAAGGTTTGTATATAAGAATTGTTGTATCTTGCATGGTGTTAATCTTGGCCTTGTTGGCAGGCTATAACTATACTTTTGGGAATTTTTAGTGGAATAGACATATATTAATTCCTTGCTGACATAATTGATTAACATATGGCGATGACTGTTAGTTTAACTAAATGCAATTTTATATATCGATGTTGCGCTTGTTTGGATAGGTATTTTCATCTTAGAGAATCACAATTCACACCATGACCATGCTTTGAAATTTGTTTCAATATAAGTAATTTTGGAGCAAAATTGATTTTGCATGAAAAGTGAAAACCAAGGTTCTGTTGTCTCACAACATAAGCAATATTCTTGTTGCTTTTACAATGAAGAAAAATCCAATTGGAGGCACATTGATAAAATATCCTCATAATTGAATATTATTCTATTACTTAAACAAATTATAGACAGATCAACCCGTGGAAAATTTTCGACTGTTATTTTCGTCGAAAATAACAGACGGATCCATCAGTGGGAAATTACCAGCAGAACTATCCGTCGAAAATTACAAATGGATCCATGTGTGGAAAATTACCGATGGATTGATCTGTGGGAATTAACGACAGATGTTTTCGTCAGAAATTACAGACAGATCAATCTGTGGGAAATTAAATCCGTCGGTAATTTTTAAGTTAACCTACCTTCCAAAATATCCGTTGGAAATTACCGACGGTCAACAAAATTCTGTCGGTGAAAATTTCCTATGAGTATTTTATCGACGGATTTGTGTCCTTTGAAAATCCGTCCGAAATTTTGAGTCACTGACATTTAAGGGGTTAGCGATGGATTTTTGTAGTCGGAAATCAACTTTTTTTGTAGTGATAGCTAAAGGATCATAAGAATATGCAATGTAATCACAAAGACTGAAGATAGAAGAGTCTACATTGTTGAGAAGCTAGCATGCACCAAAAGCAACAAATAAGGATGCCTTGCATCAATTTACTAAAGCACTGATTATGAAATAACAATCTTTTTAGAAGACACAAATGAATACGAAGAAGAAAGATTGCTAACATCTACAAGTCCTAATCAAATCAAGGCATGTCTAAAGAGCAGATGGTTGTCTTTTAAGAGCCACAATCACCTAGAGAAAAGACTAAAATCTCAATATGTAGAAAACACAATCCTCTGAAGTATCAACTCATGACTAATCTAAAGAAAGGAGAAGTCATGAGCCACTAACAACAAAAAGCACCAACAAGCCATAATTTTGAAATTTAAATTGTGCAAGTTATCATCTAGCTAAGGAAAAAGGAATGAGCCAATTGTTTGACAATTATAACTCAACGGATTTCCTTGGCCTCTAATCCTCTCGAGAAACCAACAACGATCATCTTCATGCTCTATAAAAGGAATAAGAGTTGTTAGATCTCATTGCTAGGAAGGAAAATAAGATAGAGATGGTAAGACCAAGAAGGCGTATTGTACATATATATCTTTTGCTTCTAATACTAGTCTTCCTTAGCCTAAACACTCTAGGATGTAGAGTCAAATCCTTTTAGCCATATAGTATATGTAAGCACCTTCGTTAGAGAAGCTATACAAATGATAGCTTCTTGAAAGGTGTCTTAGGAACCTTTTCTTAAACAAAACCCTTTAGGATAGGAAAACCTTAGAATATCAGTTAGGGGATTGTTGCTTCTAAAGGTTGAGAGATCACAATCAGTGTTGTGTGAGTAAAGTAGCATTTGCCACTTTTGGTTTAAAGCCTGGAAAAGATTTTTGGAAGAACACTTGAGTAAAGCTTACAAAATCTTAGAGAATACTAGAGGAAAGCCTACAGAGGCTTAAAAAATATTGAAGAAGAGCCGGCAGAGACTTAGAAATACTGTGGAGAAGCCTAGAGAGAATTTTCGAAAGAATATTTGGGTGAAGTCTGAAGAGGATTTTTGAAAGAATACTTGGAGGAAACCTGCTTATGCTTAAAGAATACAATGAAAGCCTGAGGAGGCTTTAGGAGAAAGACTACTTTGTTATGAGTTTTTGTGTTTGTGGAAATCCTATAGGTGTAGGACTAGATATAATCAAAGGTTGTGGGTGAACTGGTATAATTTTTGTGGGTGTTATGTCATTCTTTACTACTTCTCATTTACTTTTACATGTTGGATACTTGTTTTTAGTATTGGAAAACATGTTTTACAAAAGCATATCTCTGATATATTTCTCAAAAGGATTTTACAAAACATTTTAAAGATCAAAAGCAACATATATGGTTCTCTAGAAAAGACATAAATTAAAATCTATAATAACAAGAATCTAAACTTTTCAAAGTAGCTTTTAAAGTAGTATTTCGTGTTTTACATGGAAGAGCTTTTATTAGATTATTAATTCTATCCAAGTACTTTTAGAAGGACAAACTTTTCTCCTAATAATACTTATGAAAAACCAGCTAGCAGCTTGAGAAGAAACTTCAGAATCAACATGTTTTGTGTAGAAAAAGCCATAGTCAATTCAGTGTCATTATTCAACCTCTTCTAGTGACCTTCTGATCTATTTCAGTTGGGATGTTACTACAACACTTTGAACTATAAGGATAATTTTTCCCACCTTGACTTAAGGCCATCAATTGAGTTGCCCATAACCCAAGAGTGTTCAATTAGGCCTCGAAGGCAATGCTTACTTGGAGAAGCTACAACTTCATAAGACGATATTATGTGATCTAACTCATATGCCTGTATTACTATTACCTCAAGTTTTCAACGACTTAAGTGTGAAATGAGGTAAAGGAAAAAAGAAAAAAAAGGGTGGAGGATACATGAGAGTTAAAGATATATGAAAAGAAAAAGGAAAGGAACTTGGGAAAGTTGAAAATCATGATGGTTTAAGATTGCCAGAGTTAAAGAAGGAGAAAACAACCTTACTTTTATAAACAAAAGTAACTATAAAAAAGGGGTCAACTCTACTTCTGTTTAACTGATAGTTCTGGAATAATCAAAATAATTGAAATAACTAACTACTAAAGATCAACTCATAGGTAAAAAGTAAATAAATGAACACCTTTTTATATATCCTTCACTAGGTACAAGATACTGCATAGAAAATGACAAACAATAAAGGCGGAGGAATATAACAACCATTTACTATGAATGGCCAAGTGACAACATTAATTATCATAGAAAATAGAAGTGTGAAATATGTGGGGAAGGAAAGTTCATATCTAAGAAATTATTTATATATAACTTGAAATGTTGGCTTGCAAGCATAATCGACCTGGGGAAACTATTATGGATTGGGTTTAGGCCAAATTCGTACAGTGAGTTGCTTTTGCCCAAACACATGATTAGCCCAAGTTACAAGTATAAACGGAGGTTAATACTAGGTATAAGATTTGTAACATACACTTGTGAACAGTATAACACGTCATCCCTAAAGTAAAGTTATAATGTTAGTACACCAAGACAAATAAGTGTTTCCTAAGAGAGGCCTTTGGCTTCATGCCAGGGAATATATATAACCTATCTTAAACCCTTATAAATACAACCAACACGTCACAGTCATTGCTCTGCTAGAATCTTTTATTGATTGAGCGTTAAAGTTCGCCCATTTCACGTGAAATCTCAGCCACGTCAAAGAACTTGACAGCCCTCTAAAGATCTTGAATCTCAGTTCACTTAGAATTCCATTTCATCCAGAACCTAACATGACCATGACCCAATAAATGGTCAACCATGGACACATAAGTTCAATCCATCTTAAGCTTAAGCTGATCAAGGTACAAATAAATGTTGACATTTACACAATGGACATTCTACGCCGTTCAAACAACATCGGTTGTTCAAAAACCGATCTTGTAGCAGACACGGTGGCAATTTTGTAAATTTCTTTTAAGCTATACAACAATGACGTCGGTTTATAGAATCACCGTCGTAGTTGTCTATGATACAAATACGGTTATAGAATAACCGTTGTCGTCTTGTAAAATTCAAAGTCGGTTTTGTAATAACAGACTTTGATGATTTAAAAATTAAATACAAATTGTTGTTCCTTCTACAATGGCAAACATCATTGAAGGTTGAAACGAGTGCTCTCCCTCCTTGTCGCTCTTCTCCCTCATCGACGCTCTCACGGTCTCCCTGGTTGACGCACTCGAGATCTCCCTCGTGGTCACCCTCACGGTCTCCCTCATCGACGCTGTCGTAGTCTGCTTCGTCGATGCTCTTGTGGTCTCCCTCGCTGTCGCCCTCACAGTCTCCCTTGTCGACGCTTTTGCGGTTTCCCTCTCAGTTGCTCTCGCAGTCTCCCTCGTCAACAATCTGAATTTGGCTCATGTGGTAAGTACTCCCTCATTTAATGTTTTATTTTCCCCTTTCGGTTTCCGATAACGCCTCTCTCCTTCTTTCTTATTTTTTCTCATTATCATTTCAAATAAAAAATAGCATAAGGAGAAGGTGAGAAGCTTAAGCGCTGTTGCTATTGAACCATATGATGAATGGAATGGAATATCCCCAAAGAGATGGCATAAATAAATCCAAAGTGAGTGCCGCAACAACACGTATTTGTGGGTAGAACTTGACCTTTTGCTTCGTTTCTCTAGCAATTATTTCAATTTCACCTTTTATTTACTTGTGTTTTTGCTTCAGTCAGTTACCCCCTTGGTATAAAACCCAAATGGCAGTGTTCCGCAAGAGTTTCTGTTTGTGAACTCCCATTTGTTATTTCCTCATGATTCAAGTTTGTGTGTATTGACATTGAATGAGTTATGCGAATCCCCAACTATTTAATCTTTTTTTATCTTATTTATTGATGATTGTTATAGGCTTCTAGCCAACTTGCTTTCAATCTTAAAACTAGATTCGTTGGATCCCAAATCTGTGAGGGGGAAGCTTGTCGTGTGTGACAGAGGATTCAATTCGAGAGCCACCAAAGGTGAAGTGGTGAAGAAAGCGGGAGGAGCTGGAATGAAATTAATAGATCTTTATTTGGAACTTCTAAATGAAAACATAGCAAGTGTACAAATATGGTCTATGTAGATAAAAATGTTTTTGTTTCTGCTATTTGTAGGTAGTTTTACAAACTACTTTCTATTTTATTTTTTTTGAAAGGAAACTACTTTCTAATTTAATGACATCTTTGATTTTATTGTTTTGCATGACAGGCTGAGGAATTAACTGGCATAGAAGATCCAATATTATCAGGGCTGGAGTTTCTCAAAAGAGGGATCCGCACAAAATCGGTGATTGTAAAAATGGGTTCTAAGGGTTCAATTCTTATAACAGCATCGAGTGTAGCTTGTGCACCTGCATTCAAGGCATTAGCTTGTTATTCTGATTTTGTTCCTTGCTTCTGTTAAATTCTATCAACGTTGGGTATGTGTTCATTGTTTTAGAACATGAAATTGAAGAACATGCACCATACTTATAACAATATATCCAGTCTCCACTATTATTTTTTTCTTGTTATACCAACTGTTACTTTTGTTTCGTTATATAAGAATCATTTGAGAATTTTATTTGTCTCTTTTTATAAGACTTCATTTAAATTGTTTCTTGCATTATTGTTTATTCTTTTTATCTAAATATACTTTTAATTACTTTACAATTTTTTTAGCCAATAAATAGAAATGTTGTAAGATATACTTTCTCTCTTTTGAAGATTGCGGAAGATTACTAGCTATAAATTAATAAGATAAGATGAATAATCACTATTATAAGATCTCCACGTATTCAATTAACAGAAATATTAACAGTTACTAGACACATCCTTTTCAACATGTTCTTTGAGTTTGATTGAAAGTTATTAAAAATTATAATTTTTATGGGTACAGTTCTTGTTTAATAACTTTCTCTTTCTCTTTTGTGTTTTTAATAAATTTTAATTAATCATAAAGTATGTTTTAGAAAATGTATGTTAAAAAATTTATTACTAACACTTTTCTATTAATTAATTAGATGAAAAGTAATTAAGTGAAAATAATAAGATGATGGGTGTCAATAATTTTTAAGTTAATTTTAAAAAATAATATAAATTGTTAATAAATTTAATATCTCCAATTACATTGATCAAACTTTCTTAATTCTTCTAAATTAATTAAATTTCCTATACATAAGAACAGGCAGTGTGAAGAAGATACAGTCCCACACCCAATCAAATAAATCAATAACCATTTAGGGCGTTCCATTACAAAATTATACAGTAGTATTAAAAAAAAAAAAAAAAACAGATTTCTTTCACTACAACTTGTCGACCAACGTGTAAAAGATTTCTGAGATTAATACTATACCACTCTAAGTGGAGGGAACGTACTGGAGAATCCCCGGTATGTTTCTGCAGCCTCCCTTCTGATGGTGCGTAAGTCGACTTACTATTTTTTTATTGGTTTATTATAACTCATCAATTTGTATTTGTTTGCCACATGAAAAAGAAAAGCAACAACAAAAAAAAAAATTCTCAAGAATCTCAGTATCCAAGGTAACATGTTAACACCAAAAGTTCTTCTCTAGCTATGAAACACATACTCTGACAAGGACACCAAATATAAAACATGGGAACATTACATATGTACACGTAAACATGGAGATTAAATGAACTATGAGTAACATATAACTAAATATCTAAATGATGATATATTCATTTATCTTTTTAAATCATCTTTCTATGTTTTTTCAAGTGTATTAGTTGTGTAAAAGTGTTAGCTAAAGTGTTTGAGCCAACAAAAAAGAATTTTTGAATCAAATGCATAATAAGAAATGTGGACAAGTGTTAAAATAATATTATAAATATTAAATACATCGGTATTGAAAATATGTTCGACACAATGACACTTTGAATAAAAGAGGTGTTCGTGTCTCATAGCTCTCCAGCTGGTTGGTTCACATAAATTAAATTTAGCAAATTCTGAAAGAACTAATATGACTGCACTCCATCCCTCACATCTAATTTTTCTATTAGAACATGCATTATATATATTATCATATATTCTCTCTAAAATAAGATACTTTGCATATCAAATTCATATAAACAAAATTTATATGCAAGAAAAGAAGAGACAAAGATCAAAAGAAGCAAATTTCAAATCAGATGTGTGCGCACGCACACCCACACACACACACATATATATATATATATATATATATATATATATATATATATATATATATATATATATATATTCATACCTTGGAAACAAAATGATGAGCCCAGTTTATTTTATGCACACATGCAAAAGAGCATGGCTGCGCAGGTGGACCTGGGGCCCATGTAATTGAAAGCTATTTGACATATAAACGGTCCACATTCGCAGATCATGCACTCCACATACTTAGTCAAATTACATAATTAAAAATTAGAATCTTTAAAAGAGAGCACTAACCTAGTGACACTCAACGTATTATAAATACCTTGAGGATCTTATAACTTGTCATATCACCCATTGTCTCTAGTCTCTACCCACACTAAAGGGCCTTTCACTTATACCAAACTCTTAATTGCTTCTTCAGTGATCGATCATATGGCCAAATTTCAGGTTTTGCACAAATATTTTTTCATTTTTCTTGCACTAGGTGTATGCCATGGTTCCCTTCTATCAGATGGTAGGAAAATAAATATAAAGCCATTGAACCAACAACATTCCTCACTAAACACAAAAACCTTCGCTAATCATCCTAACCCTACTTCCCTTCCATCTCATAAAACCAAAGTTGAATCACCACAACACTACCAGGAATCTAGTAAATTGGGAGATTCAGGTGCAGACAACACCAATGCTTTCCGACCGACTACGCCGGGAGGGAGTCCTGGTGTTGGCCACAAAATGATTACATCGTCATCAGAAGATAATAAGATGAAAACAATGGTGGTAGTTCATAGCCCAGATGTTCAAGTTTTCATGACTGAGGGTTCAAAAGATGATTTCAAACCTACTGACCCAGGTCACAGCCCAGGAGTTGGTCATGCTTACAAAAATAAAATTGGAGACGGAAATTAGTCTATCGTAAACTTAGCTATAATTTCAATGTGTAGCAAAACTAGTCCGGAGTCTCCAATCGCACGTGTATGTTTTGTTTTTCTTTTTGCAATATTAGAGTCTGTATATTCTTGCATGCCTAAGTACCATACGTGTAGTATGAGCATGGCTTTAATTAATTGGTTATTGCTTGGGATGAGTAGCTTTCCTAAATGTATCATTCAATTTGTTAGCATTTTTATTTATAGGTGCAGGATTTACTGTGTAATGCAAAATGCAAATAAATAAAATATGTTTTTTAAAATACAAATTATAGAGACAATTTCTCAATAATAATAATAATAATAATAATAATAATAATAATAATAATAATAATAATAATAATAATAATAATAATAATAATAATAATAATAATAATAATAATAATAATAATAATATCATTCCCAATATTAATAATAATTATTAATATAGCAACTGGCATGGGCTTAATATCCAAGAAAAAAATTACTTTTTTTTTTGTTAGTTGATCACATACACTAATATAATCAATTACAACAAACTAAGAATTGATTATTTTGATAATCAAACTACCCACACTTGTTTAATTTGAAGAACATTGTAATCAATTAAACTTGTCAAACTCATGTAAACTTCCATCAACTCTCTAGTCAAGAAGTTAGTGAGTTTGAATTCAAATATAATTTTTACTCGTCATTTACCCCCTTAATGACAATAAATGTTTTACTAGGCTCAAATATTTTGAATAAACTAACTCATCTTTGAAATGTTTCACTTTAATAAGTTATTATGAATTTATATATGATTTAATTGGTCATTTGTGTTGCTTGATCTTATTTAATTAGAGTACTATATATGAAACTTTATAAATGTGGTTTGCTACCTTGTTTATTATGAATTTGAAATTTTGAATTAGCATTAGTATTTTTTTCCTTATATATACAAAAGGATCTCGGTAGGGGGTCAAGTCTCTCCCCTTATCCTCCTTTAGATCTGTCACTAAGTATCCGTGAAATTGACTGTTATTTTTATCCTATGCATGTGCTATGATTAATTTTAAAAAGTAGTATTGTAATATGGATTAAGTTTATAAATTGTATTGTGTTATTGTCTTAAAATAATTAATTGTTTTTCATGTACATTATTCACATGAATGTTTGAATGACTTAAGAGTGAGTTTTTTTAATTTGAATGTAGAATCTTTTTTAACATAAGTATATGTTGCGGGTGCAAGTGTTGATATATAGGTACTGTAGGTACATGGATGAAAATTAAGATTGCTATCTGATATGCGCCTAGCATATACTGTTTTCCAAGCTAATAGAAGCTAAGAATTGATCCTAAACCATTGATAAGTGTCCATGTTTATGCTAAATTGCAATGATTTCCTCCCATGCTTTGAATTCAAGTAATGAAAGCATCTTGTGAAGCAGGAATCAACTAAGGGAGATCCTTTGAAGCAGAGTGAATGGCGCCCCAGGTGTAAATTCCACGCCCCTGGCGCTAGAAGCACAAAATAGGAGTTTTGCCTCTGGAATCTGGCGCCTCCAGCGCCTATTTGGCGCTTCCGGCGTGAGATATGAAGACCAAGGCAGCTAGTCTCTGGATTTTGACAGCCCAGGCGCCAAATTCACGCCCCAGGCGCCAAAGCTCGACAATTGCAGAGTTTTAAAGCTGTTAAGGGGTAGAAGTGGGTTTTCACCCTCCCCTTATAAATACTTCAACCTCAACATTAAAGGGACGTTCCTACACGGGGAAAATCACAAATTTTAGGATTTTAGAAGCTTGGGAAGCTTTGCTAGGCTTGGGAGTTGAAGGCTCAAAGTGGAGGTTCTTCTCCATCTTCCTCTCCTTGTGCTTCAGCTGGCATGCCTCTTTTTGCTGTTATATTGCCAACCATTATGAGGTTTGGCTAGTTCTATTTTGTAGCTAGGGCCAAGCACTTGATGTAAATTCCATTGGGATGTATTGAATGCTATTATTCATTTATCAAAAGTTATTTTACTGCACTTAGCTTGAATGTTTATATCTTTTCTTAGACTTGATCAATCTATTAAAGGATAAAGAGCTAGGGTTCACAATAGGAATGTTGGGGCTTTAGTCTTGGAACTAAGTGAAGTAACTTGCTTGATTACCTAGGGATAGGAATGTATGTTCGCAGCCTTTGAATGTGTTGCTTAATGCTTAACCCTAGGAAGGTCATTAAGGGATTAGGGCTTGCAAGTGGGTTGAAGGGTTATTTCACTAAGGAATTAGGAAATAGCTAATATGTTATTGAAATACATGGCTGAATAATTTAGACAATTGAATGAAGTAAACAATACAATTCCATTGGGAGGAAGCATCGAGTGTGGGTTGCCCTAGCTACTATCGTCGCACATCGTTATAATATCAATTTACTTGTTCATACGCTTTTAATGTTCATAGCTTAGTTTAATTTCAATTGTTAAACACACACAAAACCAAACTTTCCTTAAATATTTGTCATCCAACTTAGCGATACGAATTATAATTCAATTGGTCTATCAATCCTCGTGGGAACGACATTCTCTTATCACTGTATTACTTGAAACGAACGGTATACTTGCCGATTTCGCTACACTATCCATACAGGTTTAGGATGGATACAAGTTTTTTTTCCTTTCAAACTTTGGGTATAGATCACATCTATACTCTACTAGTTAGAGCAGTGGTGGATCCAAAAATATTCCTTAGTGAGGGCAAAATATAATTTAGAGTTAATTATGTTTTTTTTCAAACTTTTAGCAAATTTCACTTTTAGTTCCTAAATAATTTTTTGTATATAGTATTTTTGGTTCATATACTTTTCTTTTGTATGTCAATAATTTTAGTTTTTGTTATTGAGGTACAACATTAATTAATGATGTAATATTTAAGTTAATAGTCTAGTGACTTATCACACCATCAAGAAATCTGATTAAGCAATCACATGTAATTTTTTTAATAAATTTATGTTTTTAGCTAGTCCTCATAAACTTTTTTGACATATTCATCAACCAATACAAATGAATGAGATAATTGAAAATATGATTTACTAAAAAATTACAAGTGAGTGTCCACGCTTGATGACGTGATAAGTTATTGCTAATGTGACTAGTTACATCATTAATTAATTAATATTGTTACTTGCTAATGTGACTAGTTACATAATTAATAATTAATATTGTTACTTGATAATAAGAACTAGAACTATTAATCGAAGGAAATTATAGTAATGAAATAGGCAAATATGTTAAAAGAAGTTAATACAAATGAAATTTGCAAAGGATTTAGGAAAAACACATAATTAACCCAATAGTTTATAATATTTTTGCAAGAGATTTTTTTTATACAAAAATACATAATTTCATAACAAAAGAAATTCAAAATATTTAGTGCTTTTACACTTTACTGTTATCTTCTATGCATTTTTATAATTTAAAAATATTCTATAATTTTTCATTATTAATATTATCAAAATTAAAAGGATAAAGTAATGAAACTAATATCAATTTATTCTTTTTTTGTTTGTTATATTTTTTACATTCACTTGAAAATAAATTATCTTGTGGGGACAATAATTATTTTTTGTTGGGAAATTTTTTATTACACTAATATAGAAGAAATGTTACATGGAGCATAATGTTGTCAGCACATAGACAACATGAACATAAAATAGGGGTAGCAAAAATGAGAATGTTAAGGTGAATATGTGGTTATACGAAGATGAATAAGATAAGAAATGAGAATATTCGACGAAAGATATCAGTGGTACATGTGTGTGAAAAAATGAGGCAGCATAGATTGAGGTGGTTTGTGCACGTCATGAGACGACCAATGGATGCTCCCGTAAGAATAAGAATTTGTTACCAAGAACTTGACACAATGAGAGGTAGAGGTCAACCGAAACTTACATGGGAAAAGATAATTAAACAAGACCTAATGGAGTAAATATAGTTTGGCAGACGATATATGTCTTAGGACGAAGTGGAGAAAAACTATAAGCTTGGTAGAGGGTTAAACCCATTAGTAGTTCTATGATCCAGTCGTTCCCTTTTTTAGTTATTTTTCTCTGCTTTCCTCCTTCTTTCACCCTTCTCTTTTTTAGTTTATTTTTCATTTTTTTTAATCTTTGTTTCACTTTTTCTTATCCTGTCCCTTTCTCTTTCCTTATCTTATTTTTGATTTATTATTGGGTTCATTTACCACCGATCCCAATTAACTTGGGTTAAAAATACTATTGATGTTGATGTTGATGTTGTTGACTTATATAAATAAAAGAAAATTTCTTATATATTTATATGCTACTGAACTAAAAATAATCTTAGTTAAACTGAATAGAATTATTATCACTAATACGTTGCATATCAAGCATATATACAAGATTATAAGATTATATGCAACAAAAGAAGAAGATCCAACATTCAAATCAAATGCAAATACTTGGGAAAAAATGATGATGTGCCCAATTTATTTTATGCACATGCACATGCACACAAAAGCAAGCTTGCACAGGAGAGAGTGGGCCCATGGGATTGAAAGTTATTTGACATATAAACGGTCCACATTCACATTGCAACCACTCCACATACTTAGTCAAATTACATAATTAGCAATTAGAATCTTAGGAGTGAGCACTCACACTCTGCATATTATAAATACCTTGAGGAACCCAGAGTTTGTCATATCAACTCCCTTCGCATCTTCCACTCTTCATTATACATTATCTGAGACAACTAGCTCATTTTTCTAGTCTCTACCTACACAAAGACCTTAATTTCCCTTATTTCTACCTCTTGCTTCTTCAGTGATATATCATATATATAACATGGCCAAATTTCAGGTTTTGAACAAATATTTTTTCATTTTTCTAGCACTAGTTGTGTGCCATGGTTCCCTTGTAGCACATGGCAGGAAAATAAATATAAAGCCATTGAATCAACAACATTCCTCACTAAACACAAAAACTGTAGCTAATAATCCTAACCCTTCCCTTCCATCACTTAAAACCAAAGTTGAATCACCACAACACTATGAGGAAGCTAGTAAATTGGGAGATTCAGGTGCAGATAACACAAATGCTTTTCGACCCACTACACCAGGAGGGAGTCCTGGTGTTGGCCACAAAATGATTACACCATCGGAAGATAACAAGATGAAAACAATGGTGGTAGTTCAGAGCCCAGATGCTGAAGTTTCTGTGACTGAGGGTTCAAAAGATGATTTCAAATCTACTGACCCAGGTCACAGCCCTGGCATTGGTCATGCTTACAAAAACAAAATTGGAGACGAAAATTAGTCATGCAGTCCATTGTTTTAAATTATAGTTCACAACTGTAATTGCAGCCGCAACTTCAAGATATTTCAACTCATCACAATAACATCACGATCACAATTGCAGCCACTATAAAAGTTTTCTGACTCACCGTTATTGCGACTACAACTGTAATTTAAAACCATGCATGCATACACATGTCTACGTATATGTGATGATGTATTTGATTTTCCTTCTGCACTAGATCGACACGACACTGTATATATTCTGGCATGCCCAACCATATGTGTGTAGTATGGGCATGGCTTTAATTTGTTATTGCTTGGGGATCGGTAGGTCTCATTAATGTATCACTCAATTTGTTAGAATTTTCTCTTTTAATTATTTACAATCATACTATCTTGCTTTTATATTCTTGTATTCTTCATAAATATTAGAATTTGTATATAGAAGTAATTGTACTAGTTTACATATACATAATTTATTTAGACTAATTTATAATCTTCTTAATCAGTTCAGTTTATTTAAGTTTCTCATGTAAATAGTCAAGCTTACTAATATTTCACATGACAAACTGTTATTCAAAATTCTTATATATTCTCCTTCGGCTAGCCTATTTGAGAAAACTCAAAGAATACTAGTGGTTATAGCAGTTGCGTTTGCATAGTTATATAAGTGCTTGCTCTCACTAAATATATACTCACCAGCTAGGTGAATATACACAGCACTTATAATTAGGATAAAAATATAAAGTCTCGGCAATAAATATTTACAAGAAATGCGAGTAGAAAAAAAGGTTAAAGATAATTAAACATAAAATAAAGCTCGGGCCAAAAATTATATACGTTGTAACAACATGTTCTCATACTTTCTCGTCACACATCACACATGTTTTTTTATTTTTATGTATTAAAAAAAAAAATCTATTCTCATGCATAATCATAGGGAGGTTTAGGTTGCTGTTTTTTTTTTCTTTTGTTGGGTAAAAGGAGCAAAGTCCCTATAATAATAATAATAAAAAACTCTTAAAAAAAAGGTTAGAGAAGAGTTGTTAACAAATACAAGCATTAACATAAAATCAAGTGGTTTTTTTAGTATAATTAAGTCAAATCAATATATGTATTAGGTAATATATTACGGACACATTATCAACATATTATTGTTTAGTGTCATGTAAATAAAATGTGTTAAATATTTTATAAGAGGTTGATGAATGAAAAACTTGTACAATTATAAAATTTAGAGAACCTAATTTGTATAACTAGACTTTATGAGACTAAAATTTTACAATGACAATAATACTTGAAGAATAAAAAGTACACCTAAGCCTTAATTAAAAATAAAATTAGTATATATATATATATATATATATATATATACATTTTTGTGAAAAGAATCTTGTACAATGTAAACTAAAACTACCTTTGAGATTATACAATCAGAGTATTCAACAACACATTTTGTTCAGTAAACAATGTTATTTGCGCATCACTTCTACTATAAGGTTCATACACTATATTCAAGATTACTAAAGAAGAAGAAAAAGATACTATTAAAGAATAATTTTTCTCCTTAAAAGTGATTCTTAAAATATTCACAACATTAATTAGTTGGCCATATCTCTGTTTGAAGAGTTTACAGTTTTTTTTATGGAAACTGTGTTTAATGTAACCCCTTTGTTCTTTCATGAAAAGGAATTAAGATTAAACATTTTTATTATTTATTAATGTTTTAAAAGTCGCAATATAGAATATTACTACATGTCTACTATGAATCAAGATATTTTAAGCACAAAGAACTCACAGGGCATACCGTTGAGATTCGATGAAAGGGACACGAAAGATTCCTTTGTCTTTCCCGTCAAAGACGGCACACAGATTACAGTTCACAAAAGCCTGACTCGAATTTTTCTCATTTTTTAATTTGAGTGTCACTATCTTAATGATGATAATTAACCAATTAAATAAACACCCCTCGTGCACTACAGCACAAAAATCTAGGCACTAGCCACCACAACTACCCTATTGCACCTTTTTTCTTTTTACAGATACCCTATTGCACTTTGCTTCTTTTGATTTTTTTTTTCAAATTAAAAGCATAAAGTTGAGAATTTATAAATTATAGTACTACTAATTAATCTCTTATAGTATTATTTTCTGTCATATTGATTCTCTGTACTTTAATGAAGACCGAAGTGAGGGTTCCCCAGTCCCTGGAAGCCAACTTTTTGGAAGCTCATTCTGCATTTTCCACCCCTACTTTATTTATTTATTTGCTTCATTCATTATTTTTCTTGTTTGGTGCATTATTATTGATTACAGGAACGACTCGTTTGGTGACAGCTTCAAGTGGTAGGGACTGTGCGACCATGTCGTTCTTGACTTTACTTTTGTTACCCCTCTTCAACATGATTTCTTAATTTGATTAATTAGGGCACACTCATAGTTGATGCGTGCAATGATTTGGTGATCTATATATTTATTTATCTATGTTTACATTTTCTTGTTATAATTTTTTTTCCATAATATATGTAATTATGTTAAATATTTGAAAGAAAAATTTTGTCATCTATAATGATATTACCTGATTCAAATAAGATTGTCTTTTATGAATGATATCTATTATTTATATCATAATTTTTCTCATGAATATTTTATTTAATATATATGACCAATACTAATCGCTCATAAATCTTATAAAACAAAAAAAAATTAAATTAAATAGCAATAAAATAACATGATTTCTATAATGAGTATTCACTATATATGTGTAGAAGAATAAGTCAGTAAGATTTTGCCAGCTATAATAAGATTTGAAGATACTTTATATGAGGTCATGTGATTAAATCTCATTATTATAATCATTCAAAAAATATGTTTTTTTTTTTTTTTTTTTACAATGGCAACTGAATTTAAATATAAGATTTTGTTTAAATTACTCAAACCTTACTACTAATACCGATACTAGCAATAGTTTTTTGAATATATATGTTGTGTCTGGAAGAAAGAAGATTTAATATTCCAGAAGCATTTAAGTATGAAAGTATAATCTCTTTTGCCTGCTAAGTCTAATATGAGTCGTATAGTAACATCGTATTTAGATCGGATCATTTGGCATTTGAGTAAATAGACTTTGGATAGATCGATCCAATAAAAATCAAATGGTACAATATATTAGGTTTATTATTAAAATGTATAAAATAAAATGCCTATATGATAGGTGGAATGCATAGTTTCTTAAAAATAATTAAAATTCGCAGGAAGTTTTGAATATACAAGCATAGTAGTGTTCTCTAGCTTTTATTAAAAGGGAGTCTATATAAGTATATTAGTTGGGCTGAACAATTATTAATGACAATCGCACTGTAATATTCTACCAAGAATGGAATGATTCTCACCTAAAAATAATGGAATGATTCTTTATTTTATATCAGTTGGCTCGAAACATAATAACCAGCCTATGTACGTGTTGTCTCTCTAAAACCGTCATATTAAAATATAAATAAAATACTTAAAATATACGAGATGAATTTGATTTATGTACGACAAGTTATTTTATTTTATTTTTAGTTTTTTTATTATAGTCAAAAAATTATTTGATTATTTAGTAATTTTTTAATAATTTCTAATTAGTGTTGTGAAATTTAGTCGGACCCGATCGATTGGACCAAGATTCGATGGTCTAACTGGACCGGTTCCACTATTAGATCGGTTATGTAGTTGGTCTGGTCAAATCCGGTCGGACAGGTTATCGAATCCCGGTTGGACCTGTCCGACCTGACCAGTTTTATAGTTTTTTCTTTTTAAAAAATTGGATCTTGTTTTCTTTAAATTTTGAATTTTGAATTTTGGATAATCAATTGTTATTTTGAATTTTGGAGTATGGATGAACTTTTCTTACTCAAATAATGTTAATTATATATTTATATAAATAGATACATATATAATTTTGAATTTTTAATATATACCGGATCAAACTGAGTCAATTACTGACCCACAGATTGGATCACTAACCCACTACTTCGACCCGGTCAATGACCAAATTGAGTCTCACAACTATGCTTCTAACTTTTTTAAAACATTATTTGAAGTAGTTTTTTTTTTTAAATTAAAATTTTAGTTTCTAATTTTTTTATATTTTATTCTTTTTTATCCTTAAAATATTTATTTAATTTCTTTATTATCCCTTTTAAATATGTCATTTTACATTATTAAGATACTTTGACTGTTACTTTTAAACATTCATAATATAATAAGCTAACTCAAGCTTTCAATTTTTTTGTTACCAGCTAACTTTTCAGTTTCTTTTTTACTTTCAGCTAACTTTTCAATTAATTTTATCGGATTCAGACAAAGTAAGTCTATGAATAGAACAACAAAAAATAATAATAATAATAATAATAATTAATAATAATAATAATAATATTATTATTATTATTATTATTATTATTATTATTATTATTATTATTATTATTATTATTATTATTTCAAACTCTTAAAATTATAGGGAGTTTTCAAATTATTTAAAAATCAAAATAAACGATATGCAAAATTTGAAGGTGATAATAGGCAACAGGATAGCGTTGACCTATATTCTCATCAATTCGTGGTTGATACCTTCGAAGAAAAGAGAATGGTATCTCTTAAATTAATTTTCCATATAAATTAACAGTGATAATAATAAGAAAAAGAGAATAACATGTATTGTATTAATTAAAAAAAAAAAAAAACAATGATCAAAACTAAGAAAATGTTTACAACTCGCAACCTTTTATTTTGCTGAATGAACTCGCAACCTCGTTACATTCAAAATTCCATATAAAACTTTACGTACATATAGTAGCACCGATACTATTTTATAATTAAACTAATTAAAGTTGAGTTCACCTCATTTATCAGTTTATGTATTAATTATATTTTTTCTTATTTAAATAAAATTATTCTATCGGAAAAGTGAATACGTATCTCGCTTTGCACCCAGAATGACTAACGAAACTCGGTCAGATCATGTTTCTCATATGAACCATCCTTTTGGAACCCTAATAGCTTTTTCTTCACGTATGCATCAAATCTTGCTATATCACTGAGGAGTTCTAGCAAGTACCAACATATTCTTTAAACGCAATTATTATTTTTAATAAAATTCAGTCAATAATAAAAATGTATTAAAAAAGTCCGCGCGTGTATTAAAAAAAATGAGTAGTATATGAAACTAAACTTTTCACGTTGAGACGATACAAATGCAGTATCATATCGTTAGGCCAAACTAGCAATTGTACCCATTTGGGTTGGTGTGGAAAATGGAAATGATCACGCACGTGATTTTGTAGGATAATTTTGCTGGCAGAAGAACGGATACAGTAAATAAAGTGCAATAAGATTTTAACTTCCGGTTTCCTTGGGTCTTTTGATATCGTGAAAAATTCCAGATAAATAGTATGACCTATATATGGTCATAATTGCAGTGATAGTAAACATTTTTTATTATTCATAGAAATAAAAAAGAAATAAAAAAGAGATATAAAAAATTTATAATAATCCACACATCATACTCAATAAATTAAATAAGATATTTGATAGTTGAAAACACTTCAAAAACCTTGACATTACAATCAAAATCACAATGGCCAACTGTTTTCTAAAACTTAAATATATAGTCATTATTAGAGCTTGTTTGTAACCACCAAACTTGACATTAGAATTAGTCAAACTTGAGATTAGAATTAATCAAACTTAATTATGGTTTTGACCAATATATTTGACACTTTCTTGTTAATGTGATTTAGTGGAACAAATTTGAGTATGTATTTATGCTACTTTAAGTAGTTTTTGCTTTGGATAAAAAAAAAATTTAACTTATTTTTTTAATGAAAACATTAAAACATAAATCACATTATATATTTCAAAATCAATTTTATAAAATTAATTTCATTCAAAATTAATTTTATCAACACTCATTCATTCAACTATGTACTTAATTTTACCAAAAAGTGGCTAGAATATCAATTAGTGATAAATCTTTGTCTCTTCGGTAACCAATCAGATGGAGCATAAATGCAATGGTACAAGTTTTGATTTCTGATGCAACTGGTCAAACAATAAATATAACCCTAGCTACAAGAATCTTTCTCCTCTTATACCTTTGAATCTGCGGCTATGCAATAATCATGCAACCCATTTGAAAATAAGCGTCCCATAAACAGAAATATATATTTATATTTTGACACTAGAGGATCCCATTGATGTGTGTCACTTGAACTGGTCGACTATAGTCTATAGTAAAAAAGATTTATAAGAAACAGAGGCCATTCACTTATAGTGGAGGGGGAAAGCCCATTTCTTGCCGCAGGGTCCATTTTGATGGTGCGCAAGTCGACCAACTTTTCTTTATTGGTTTATCATCATTTTTCAACTCGTACCTGTTTGCAGTTGAGATTTTTTTACATATGTTTATAATTATGAAAGTTATGATACTTTTTATTTTGATTTTTGTCTCTAAAATTATAAAAAATAATTGCTTTTAATTATAGAAGAAAAACTAATTTGCCAACTAAAAAATAGCAAGATGTTTATTTTTTTTAAAAAAAAACACACACACACACACTAAAGAATAGCAAGATCTTAAAAAAATATTAACTCAATTATCAGTTCTATGTTAATCATAAAGTGAATAACAAGCACATGTGTTTATAATTTATTGGTACTCTTAAGAAAGCCACTGATACCCTTTGAATTGTGCAGGCATGGTAGAAGATGCCTTTTATTAAATGTAGTGACAAAAAATACAGTTTTAAAAAATTAAAATTAAAATAAAATAAAAATTGATATTTTATTATTTTAAAAATGAAAAACATATTTAAGCTTAAATTCATTTCTAGTGCTTTGCCATTAGCTACTCTCAGATCTATTGTTACTAAAACCTAATTGGGTTCCTTGGTGTAATCTTTAAATTGATTTATTAAGTAACTCGTCTGTGATTCCAACTTGAGTGGTACGGTTATGCATATGACTAGGAGTGAGTTAGCACTAAATTGGATTTGAATAGAGTGTTAATTAGTTCATAAGTTGAACCAAATTTATAAAATAGTTACATAATAATTGTAAAGGATTGTTATGTTGATATTCAATTATAAACTGTACTAAATGATAAATTTGTTGATTTTGAAAATAAATATATTATAAATTACACCTATAATAGATTTTGATTGGTTCATAATATTTTTTTATATATTGATAATACATAACAATTAAACTCAATATTTATTATATATATATATATATATATATATTATATATATACACACACATATATATAAAAGTTGTTTCATCATATTTAGTTTGAGTCCAATAAAATATACACGTTGTCTATAAAAAAAGTAACATATATACCGCATTTAATAATACTCAGAAACCTTTATATTATAAAAAAAATTAATAAGAACTACATATTTTTTTTGTTGGTTTTCTTAGTAAATATTTTTTTTTAAATTTATTCTTTATCTTTTTAATTAATAGCCTAAACAAACTAACATTCCCAAATATTCTATTATTCATTAAAATTTATATGAAACTTATTAAATCACGTAAAATCCATTAAATCATGTAAGTCTCACTCTTTATTTAGTAGATCCAAATATGAAATTTACTACTAATACTAAAGAACGTATTAAAAATAAAATTAAAAAATGACTTTAGAGAACAACAAAAAAGAAGCTTAAAACAGAAAAACTGTGGCCAAAACCTAATGAAATTCTGCTGCATAAGAGAGGAGGCTGAAGTTGGAAGTGAGCAATTTTGAGTCTTTGCTTTTCCATCCGCTCTTAGTCAAACATATAACCCCAGTGGCATTTTTATCTTGCTCGGTAATATAGAATCGATTTGGAAAAATTTATGTATGGTTTGATTTCTGGTTCTTGCCTAATGATATTTTTGCTCACTATAATTACTTTAATTATTTTTTAAGAAGGCAAAAAACTGCATTCTGTATGTTATCTTTTTAATATACATTGTGATATATGATCTACCTAGACTATGCGCGCGTAACAAAATTGTACTTCATTCACAGCGTCTTTTTTTATTTGTTATTTCAATGGTATTTTCAACTTGTTAAAGTTCCAATTGTACATTAAGACCAAGACAAATAAAGGTTTCATGTGTTTTTTTTTTTCCTAATTGATGTATTGACTCTAAGAAGTGTTAGAAATTACCTCTAGTATTTTGTCTATTAAAAAAATTGGTTTATAAAAAAGAATAAGCCCAATAAAAGATTTTATTTTCGCCTGTTCTCACGTTTCGCTCCATATCAACTAAATAGTATGTTAGTTATAACTTACTAGTGAATGATGATGCTTTTCTTTTTATATTATATATGTTTAACCATCCCCTTTCTTTTTATGTTATAACTTAATAGGTCAAGAGGATCTAATTGATTGAGCAAAAATACATTAATTATTATAAATCTTTGATATTATCTTCAATTCTCACACATAAAAAAAATATTACAACGTAATAATCCTTCACTAGTGCATAAAAGTTAAGAAATCCTTCACATTTTCTCAGTGGTGCAATGCATCGCAATGTATGAACAAAATGCGCTACTATCTAATATGATGACTAGATTTTTCTTGTAAACGGGTTGGAGTATACTTTGTACTCTTAAGTAATTAATAGTATTCTTTTTGGTTGACAAAAATAAAAATTCAAGCGCCCTTCATACTATATCGATCTTTCTATCAATATTCCACAAATTAATCTGGGCATAAAATTTAAGGTTCTGTAGCAATTGGGTATCATCATCATCATCTCATGCAAATCGTATGCGGCAGAATAAGAGGTGATCATCAAAAGAGACATATCAAAGTGAATTTCAAATTAATAATCTACAAAAGATTATGAACCCCAATATATTTATATGTACACAAAAGAACATGTTCGCCCACTCTAGACCCATAGAATTAAAAACTATTTGACATATTAACACTCCACATTTAAATATATACACACCACATAATTAGTCAAATCAAAAGACATAATTAACAGTGAGAATATTGTCACACTCAACATTATAAATACCCGAGGATCCCCCTAACTTGTCATATCATCTCCCATCTCTCACTTGGCTTCCTATAATCTTTGATAACTGTAGTTCAATTTCATATTAAATCATTCTCTCTCTAGTCTCACTTTTAGTTATTTGTCCTTCATACTTCTCTAGTCATGGCTATATTTCAATATGCCACACGAAAATGTCTAGTAATTTTTCTATTACCAGTTGCCTTCTATGGTTCCCTTTTAACTCATGGCAGGCAAATAAAACCATTGAACCAACAACATTCTTCGCTTAACAAAGACACTGTAGTTAAACACAGTGTTAATAATGTTCCTACTCATCCATCATCTGAGAAGAAGAAAGTTGTTGACTCATCATCCGTGGTACCAAAATATGGTGTTGAAAGTTTTGGAGATTCGATGAGTTCAGACACAAATGCTTTCAGACCCACAACACCGGGGAACAGTCCTGGTGTTGGTCACAGAAAATTTGCACCAGAAGATAAAGATGTGGAAGCAATGGTTGCATCAGTTCAAAGTCCTGATCATGTTAAGGTTTATGTGACTGAGGGGACCCAAAATCAAGATGGTTTCAAACCTACAAACCCAGGTCACAGTCCCGGTGTTGGTCATGCTCAGCAAAACAAAATTGGACAGTAAAATTTAGCCATGTAAATTAGCAATTTCTTATAGTTCATAAAACTACAGTCCAGCTACATGTGTAGGTATATATATAATAATGTGATTAATGTCCTAAGTTTCATTCTATAGTTCAAATTCTGTATTCATGCATTGCATGCCAGTCACCAAAATCATGCATGTGGCCGCATGAGCTTGGCTTTGATCATTGGTTGGTATCAGCAGGTTATTATCTATCATTCAAAATGTTTTTTAGCATTAATTTACTCCATTTACAATTGTCGGGTTAATGTGTGACTCAAAATGCAAATTAATAAAATTGTTATTTATAGTGATCTCTAATCTTTTCAGGACACAAATGTTGGCGGGTGCACTTATGTCACTAATTAAAAGCCTAGAACTGGAAATTATTTATATTGAAAATGCAACAAATTTTTAATATTTTTTTAGTATATATTTTTTTAATTAAGGCCTTGGGCACTCATTTGATTGACCTTAAAAATACTATAATTCTATCAACTAGTATATATTCTTTGTGTAACATTATTTGGCCCAAATAAAGAACTCATACTATTAACATGTTTAGCAAACTATTTAGTTTTGTGTGAGTTTTTTTTTTTTTTTTTTTTAATTCGTATAATTGAAGACAAGTATAAAAGAATTTATAATAACTCATTCATCTTATTCAACTAATTGAGTCTCCCTTGATAGTTTTGTGCCTGTTTTGAGTCATGGTAACACTCCACTACAAGAAAAGGGTCAATTTTCTACCAAAAGCAATTAATCTTTAAGTATATATCATTCCAAGTTTTAGATCGAAGTATCTTATTTCAATGTAGTTTTCCAATTTTGTGTATAAACTTGAAATTTGTATAGCATGACTTATCACTACTAGAAAAATCACTTTTCACATCGATTTTTTTGGATATTAAAACCAATGTTGAAATCGTCGACGTTGAAAGTATAAATGTTAACATCAGTTTTTGAAAATGGATGCTAACATAACTACACAACATCGATTTTTAAGAAAATCGATGTTGACTAATAAGAAATCAACGGAAAAAAATATAAAATATGTAAAATCAACATCGATTTTATTAAAAATGGATGTTGAATGCAAAACAACATTGATTTTTATAAAAACCAATGTAATATGCAAAAACAACATCGGTTTTGGTCAAAATCGATGTTGAAAGGTGAATAACAACATCGGTATTAGACCAATAGATGTTTTTTTGCAATTTTTTAATATTTTATCTATTTTTACAATAAACCAATCATAACCAATTTATTAAATATATTAATTTTAAATTAAAATATTTAAAAAATATTATTTTCATTACAATATCACATTACTTACTTACAATCTCATAATATTAATCTAGAAACAAATTGAAAAACAAGTAACTGATTCAAATCTTATTCCACGAAGGTCTACATAAATCACAATGCCATAGATCAGTTTAATTAAAAACCAAAAAGATATGTGAGATTTAAAAATTTAAAAGATAAATAAATAAATAAATATAAAAACTAAACTGCTAGTGAAAGATAATTTTTAGAAATAAGTAGGCACTTAGTTTATATAGAAAGAAAGGTACATCCTTCATAAAAGCATAATAGCAAAGCTAATTTAATGGCACACATAACCATGAGTTCATGAAATCCTTGGTAGAGAGTTGATTGATAGAGAATTTGTATTTCTTGACTTCTCAAGTGCACTTAAAGGAGCTCCTACCTTTGCATCAACAAGCAATGACTTAACTTGTTTTCATAATGCATCAATGTAAAAATTAACCAGATATAGATGAAATGAACATACAAAAAATACACCAAGAAGAATTTTAAAAAATAACGATGATTTTTTGGAGATGACACTTCAAAAATTAAATAGAATATCTCAAGTACTATTATTGCAAAACATAGAAAGTCTATAGTCTTTAACATTCAAAAAATAAACCAACCTTTTAAGGTAACAAAAATTCCACATGACACATGATATTCTGCATTAATAGTAAATTCTTGATACTCCTATAACGCCTACCCCAACCATCACCCTTAATTATATAGTTTTCTCCCATTGTTTTAAAAAAAATAATTTAATTAAAATGCACAATCACATATTCTCATGTACGTTAAATTAGTAGACTTATACAATAGTATTTTCTTTAAAAGTCAAACTAAACTAAAAATGATTTCTATTAATTGATAGATTTCTATTAATTGATATATATATATATATATATATATATATATAATTTATTTATTTACTATATCTCTTCTTATTGTTTATTTTTTGAATCAATTCCTCTAAGTCGATAAAGGATATGAAATATGAATTCATTTTTTTTATATTTTTTGATGATGTATATATCTTAAGAGTAAACAGAAGAATGAAAAGGAAATTAATAGTCCTAATGAATGATATAATAAAATGAAATAAAATGATGAGATATTATAATAATTAAGGAGTAAAAAAACCATAACTAAAATGAATGTTCATATATTATCATCAAAATAAAATAATATCAGTATAATATCATAATTAATTGCAATCCGATTAGTTATGGATGTACCTCCCTTTGATAACTTACTGGAAAAGCAATGATATGGCATCAAAGTTGATTTCTATTAATTGATAATATAATAAAATCACATAACAATTAAAAGGAATAATATGAAACCTCGTGCACATATGAGACTCTTTCTCTTTGGAATAGCCAGCCAAGCTCATTCAAGAAATGCAAAGCCTCCTCCCTTGATCTTGGCCTTCCAAAATGATGTTCAAACTCCTCTGAAATGGCATCACATATTTTTTCCTCCTCGCCAAATTCAAACTCAAGTGGTCTCAATTCCTTGCAAATGGTCTCACCAGCTATTACACAAAATCACAAATTACATATTCAATGAACTCCAGTTTCATCATCCACAAAAATGATTTACTATCATTCTAAAAAAAACAAAGGCCAAATTCAGCGAGAGGAATATATACGAAAGGAACAGATTCCTCGAAGCTTGGAATTGGAATTGATTTGTGAATCGTAATAATATCCATAATGGTGAGAGAGAGAGACTTGGTACTCGTGGATGCTGAGGTGTCGAAGTTGATTGTGCTGCTATTTTTCGGCAACCGAGAGGGAGCGAGAGACGAGCTTGTTGAGCAATCCTCTCACCATTGTTGTTGTGGATTTCAAGACCTCCATTCTCTCCCCTTTGAACCCTTCCCACCGTTGATGAAGACTCGGTTTCTGCCAATGGTCCCATTTATCAATTAAAAAAAAAATGTCCCCTTCCACCACCTGCTGTTTTGCCTAGATCTAGTTGTAGATCTGCAAGGAAAAAAATAAACATTGAAAAAAATAAGAACTAAAAAACAAACAACCTAGATCTAGTTGTAGATCTACAAGAAAAAAATAAATTGAAAAAAATAAAAACTAAAAACCAAACAACCCAAATCTACTTGTAGATCTACAAGAAAAAAATAAACATTGAAAAAAATAAGAATTGAAAACCAAACAACCCAGATCTAGTTGTAGATGTGCAGATGCCTCAAAAAATGTAACGGTGCGATGGGATCTGATGACAGTGGAGTAGTGTAGATCCATATGCTTCTGTTTCCATCGTGACCGATGAAGGACCTTCTTAAAGTGGAAAAGCAAAGTGAGAGAAAGAGAAGGAACAACAAAGATTGAGAAAAAGAGAACAAAGAAGAGAAAGAGAGAATAAAGAAATAGGAAAACATAGAGTGACGAATAGTCAATCACTTGGGTTTTAATTTAGTAAAAATCCAACATCGGTTATTAAAAAATTGATGTTAACATCGATTTTTGAAAAATCGATGTTAACAAAAATCGATTAACATCGGTTATATAAAAAAATCAATGTTAACATCGCCACGTTAACAACGATTTTCCAAAAAACTAATGTTAACATTGCCACATTAACATTAGTTTTTCAAAAACCGATGTTAACATCAATTTTTCAAAAATCGACATTAACATCAATTTTTTAACATCGCCACATTAACATTAGGTCCACTTGGGTTTGGCTCTTGGGATGCTAATGTGTCAATTGTTTGACATATTTGTGACTATTTATATTTTTGAAATTGACCATAAATAAGGAAAAATTAGAATGACATACATTTTTGAAAACAATATGAAAACACACAATAACCAAGAGGGGGGTGAATTGGTTAAAACTTGGCATTTTAAAAATCTTTAAAGAATCAGAGTAATAGGATCGTATCACAATTAAACCAAGAATGCTTCAATCAATCAAACCACTCAGCTCAAGAAAACAATTGCTAAAACCTTCACTTGTTGAGTAATAAAGATTTCACCAAAGAATCATAGATTAAGATAGCAAGAAGAGATTAAAGAAAGTAATCAACACAAGAAATTATACTGATTCACCTCTCAACAAGAGAAACTACATCTAGTTTCTTCTAACCAAAACTTGATTAGAGTTCCACTATTCACAAAATTCAGTTTTTACAAGCTTACAACAATCACCCTTAATCAACCCTAGATTAAGAACAGAAATCTAAAATCCTTTTAGACTCCTTAGTGACCAAGACTAAGAGAAAACCTTCTCTACTCTTCCATCTAGAGAACGCACCCTACTCTAGAAAAGCTTTAAGAAACTTTTGTAATAGCAACAAACAATTAGAAAATTAAAACAAATTACACATAAAAACTAATGGAGAGAAATAACCTGATGATCCACAATATATGAATGCATATGATTACCAATCTTGATCAAGGTTGAAAGAAAACAAGTTTCAGACCAAACTCTCCAAGAGCTTCTTTAAAATATTGTCCACGAAGAAACCTTTCAATGAAACATGAATTTTGGAATTTATGGACAAGAGCTTTATGACTCAGAGTATCTCTGCTCACTTCAGAAGGCTTTTGAAAACTATGAAAATTCGTAATGTAATGATTTGTATATTTTCTAAAAGACCCAACAACTATTTATAATAAACTGTTGTAACTAAATGTAATCGATTAAATCGCCAATGTAATCGAATAAAACCACTAATGTAATCGATTAATAACAAATTCAATTGATTAAAATGTTCTAGAGCTTTCTGGAAAAACTATATGAGCAAAGTAATCGATCAAATCACCATGTAATTAATTAACACATAAAGTTTTGATTACCATAAATCGTAATCGATTATCACAGGAAGACATTTATGTGAATTTGTGAAGTGTAATCGATTACTATTCTATTGTAGTCGATTAAAGTATTCTTGAATATTTTTGGAAAAGAATTCATGAGCAATGTAATCAATTAATTCACTATGTAATCGATTAACACAGGAAGTTATGTTTAAAAATAAGCTAAGTAATCGATTACCATCAAATCGTAATCGATTATCACAGGATGAAACTCTCATCCATCTAAGAATTACATATGCCTTCAATTGAATGACATGTAAAAGCTAAAACTTTTCCTTGACTAAGATCTTCAGCAACTTGATCCTCTTCAAGCTCCCCTTGTTTCTAACAATTTTAGGCTCAACACTAGTTAGTATACTTTGACTTTTCTCCAAGCAACAACCTAAGGACATTTATTTCATGCAATCTCACTACTGCATCATCACTACTAGAAAATACGCTTTCAACATCAGTTATTTTGGCCTTTCCACATTGGTTTTTAATCGATGTTGAAACCACCGACATTAAAAGTCTGAACATTAACATTGGTTTTCAAAAAACCGATGTTAACAAAAGTATACAACATCGGTTTTTTTTTTTTGTAAAAACCGATGTTAATTTGTGTAACAACATCGATTTTTACTGAAAATCGATGTTGATAAGATGTAACAACATCGATTCTGTATAAAAATCGATGTTGTTGATGTGCTCAGCAACATCGGTTTTCTATTAAAACAGATGTTGTTACATCACAACAACATCAGTTTTTACTGTAAAACCAATGTTGTTGTGATGTAACAACATCGGTTTTTATAGAAAATCGATGTTGCTGAGCACATCAACAACATCGGTTTTCAGTAAAAACCGATGTTGCTACTCAAATTAACATTGATTTTTATGAAAAACTGATATTTTTTTTCTAATAGGCTGTCTATTTTATTAATTTAACCCAATTTTAACCTGCAAATTTGAAAAACAGACCCAGACAGTTTCAAATTTCAGTACAAAGTAACATAATATGTGAATAATAAGTAAATTAAATAGTGTCAATATACATAAAATAAACGTAATTTGAAACCATACAATTGTATTACTAAAAATCCCCTAATCACCTAATGTTTCATTCCTAACTCGAAGGTAAAATGCAGTCCACTGAAATTGGATTGCCTTCAATCTCTCTGGCTCCAGTGGTCTCTGATCAGCAGAATACTGCATGACATAATGAAACATAATTTAATCAATATAAACAAAAATGAGTATAAAAAATTACAAATAGTTTTGAATTGACAATTAACATGTCCCAGTTATCTCTAAAGTCTCCTTGTACTATCATCGACATCCAATGCATGATATAATAGCCACACTCAGTGCTTCCTTTTTGCTTATTACACTAAATTCGATAACATAGTCAAATTTAAACGAAAATTAGTGTAAATAGTAATAAAAGTTATTTTGAAGAAATAAATTGTTATTTAAATGACTTACTTTAACCGTAATCCATTTAGTAGTAGCCTTTGATTTATTCCCCTGATTGTCATGGACTCCCTTCAAAGCACTGTTTAAGAGGGCATATTATACAATTAACATATTCATGTCTTAGAAATAATAAAGTAAATGTATTACAAATCATGACCTACCTGTTAATAATCCTTTTGAGGTAGTTATCAGGCTTATTATGTAACGAACAAAACCACACGACAACATTGTCCTTAGGACATATAACGACCAGTTGCCAATGTGTCATGCATTGGAGAACATTAAGTTATTGTACTTCATACATTATTTTGATTCAATTGTATAGTTTTACTTACTCATTCAAGTACACTCCAAGGTAGACATGTTTCTGTGGACTCTGCATCCATTTCTTAAGATAGTCCTCAGATTCAAATTGCGATTGTCCTGATCTCTGTATGGACTGTGGCTCAATGAATCCATAGGTAGAGGCAATATCCCATTGCAGATATAACTCATTCATATGCCTATTGTTTTGAAAATAAAGTCAATTATGCATGAATATAAAACAATTAGTCATGTAATGGTAGACAATGTAAAGTGACTTACAGAATCCACATCTGTAAAACGGAGATGTTCAAACATTGATCACCGTGGATTATTTTAGAGATATCCTCATGCTTGATGTACAGCGGAAACTCCTCATTATACACCCCGAACAAACTAGGGTCCCATGACACCTGCATGGGTCTGAGGAAAAGCTGTGGGATGGTCAATGCGATCTGGTACAGGGGATCCTCAATAGGTTCCGACTTATGTACAGGTTTCACCGATCCCTGATGTCTCTATTTATCCTACACAGTTAACAAACATAAGTCAAAGACCGTGTGCACTTTAAATGACATTGATAGTTTTATAAATGATAATAAACACACACAAAATCGACCACCTTGTTCAAAATAGGTTGTACAAGATGTGTTGGCCAAGCAAGGAAGGTGTTAAGAACCTCTTCTGTGGGTACAGGAATGCGAACATTAGCATCTCGAACTTACTCAACACCCACCTTGACCTGATCATTCCCTAGAGGGGCATTGTGCACAGTTGTTGACCCCTCATAAATTCTTCCAAGGGCAACCAGGTGGGGAGAATTGTCATCGACATACAACCCACACCTATCAGACTTAGCCGTGTCTGGGTCCTGCCCCGAGTGATCAACATACCTTCCCTTCGTGCTGACACAGGCACCATAAGGACATAATTGAACCTCTGGAGGTGGCATGACACCCTGAAACTGCATCTAGCTGAAGGACGTCGTGAGTTACTGCGTCACTCTTTCAGTGATCAACTACTCAGCTCTACCCTGACGTTGTCTTCAGGGTTGATTGACTTCAGCTTGCGAGAAGTTGATTGAGCCGGTCCGAGGTAGTGTTTGATGGTCACACTGGCTCCAGCAGCACGGACACGGCTTGGGTGCTCTGGTTGTCCAATGGCAGCAGTTAGAACATCCTGACGGCCACTAGTGACAAAGCTACCCTTGGTTGATTGCTCTTCCAGGGTATCCTGCAATCAACATAACGAATTACATGAATTTTTCTATTTATTTTTTTTGTAATTAATGAACAATCAAAAATGAATTAACTTACTATCCTCTCTGCAATCTCCCATGCTGCCTCAAATGTCATGGTTCCTATATTCTTATTGCGAACCAGCTTCCACTTGATGTGTCGTCTAACAGGAAATGGAGGATGAAGGATTGTCTTGGTGCTCTTGCCTTGGCCTACTTCCTCCAATCTTTTCTTTTGTTTCTCCTCCCTCAATCTCTGTTCCAGTAAATCATAACCCCCCGAGACAACACGTGAGGAACAGTGTTTAGCTTCTGGATGGCCTGCACCTTCTTTCTAACTTCCTGTAAGAATTACAGAGATTGTTGTCATCTAGTTTGTATAATGACCAAGGCTTAAAAAAATTTGGTGAGACCTCTGGATCCCAGCGCGAATAGTGCCAAATGCGGTGCCAGTAGCGCTAGACGTGGCGCCATTAGCACCAGAGTGCACCAGAAGGTCATTTTTCTCTGGAGTCTGGTGCGGTTAGCGCCAGAGTGGCGCGATTAGCACGGAAACGCAGGCTAGAGTCACTTAAGTGACCCATTTCTCTCATTTTTTTCACAAAACTCACCCCCTCTTCTTTCTTACTCTGTTTCCACCATTAACAAGGGAGAGAAGCTTCACACCCACTCATTCCTTGACCAAAACACTTCACTTTTAATATGAAAGTTGAAGGAAATCGTCGAATGAGCTAGATTCCAACCTCCATTTTCCTTAAAAAACAATCAAACATAGAGATCATTTTCTCTAGGGAACTTCACAAAGTTTGATTTTGGAGGGAAAAGAAGGCGTTTTAAGGACATTCAAGCTTGAAGAAGTTGTCCTCTAGCCTTCCTTGTCATTTTAGAGGTAAGAAATACAAGTTTTACCGATTATTTAAGAATTTGTTCTTAAGATGAATAATGACCCATTTGAGTTAGAGCTGAAATTAGGCTTGGGTCCTTTGAAAAAGTATGCTTAGGAGGTTGTTGTGATGAAGAACAGAGCCGAACAGAGAGCAAAACAGAGTTAATTTTCAATCAAGTTATCAATCAATTTTTCTCCCCCTATTTGGCTTTTCTAAGGCAAAAATAGCATAGCAACAGTGAGAAAAAGAAATGCAAATTCATTAATCAAGGAAGGAAAGTACATTAGTCAGAAAACATAAAAAAAAACAGAGCAATAACAGAAAATACAAGAAGCTTAAATTAGTTAGGAAAATCATCAAGCACAAGCCTAGCTTCTATGTTTTCTATTCTACATTTCATCTCCTCCAAAGATGAATTAGTCTCAGCACTTTGCTTATGGTGCATTGACAATAAGGCATCCATATTCTGAATCATAAGAGATTCAAATGGACTGTAAGATGGTTGAGCAGGGTCTTCTTCTTCAGTATCCTCATCAGCCTCTTCACCAGCTTCTCCTTCATTCCCAGCAGCAAGGAGTTGTTGTTCAGCCATTTGCCATAAAGGGTCTTGACCATCCCCAGCTTGGTAAGATGCTTCTCTTTGATGAGGCTATTGCTTGAGTTTGTGTTGTCAACAACCTCATTAGAGACATCTATGTTGAAATAAACAATGAACCTGGACACAAGGATAACATATGGGAAGGGATAGTTCATTAACCTTTTAGACTTAAGCATAATTTCCTCAAAAATAAGAATCCAATTCATCTGAATTGAATTTTTCATGCCAGACACAAGCTATAAGTGATCATCAGTGGCTTGGACATGATTGGTGGCTCTAGGGGTCAAGATGTAGGTGATTATGTAATGAAGAAGTCTATCTTCATGAGTCATGGGGCCAGTACTCAGCCTAAGCTTCAACCTCATGTGAGGATTAAGAAGCATTCCCCTATAGGTATCTATTTTACTATACCCCCCAACTTCTTCCTCAAATTTGCTTTCTCCTTCAAAGGAAATACCAGTAACAGCTTCCCATACTTCTGGAGTGATTTCCATGACCATTCCATTGACTTGAGACATGAGTGTCCCATCCATGGAAGCCTTAGCACAGGTGTAGAACACCTTCACTAATTCAGGGTAATATGTACCCTTCATCTCAACAAACTTTCTCAATCCCTGGTTTTCAATAAAAGCAGGGAATTAAAAACCTTCTCTAATGAACCAGTCAAGTTCAAGGTGTTTGGGAGGACAGACTAATTTGGTGGCATTGAACTGAAGATAGGTCATTTTGTCTCTCTCAGTAGGAAATCAATGATCTAACCTATTGACAGCAGGGTTAGAGGTTTCACCAGCTTTTATCTTAGAGGTTTTGGTTCTCTTGGGTGCAGACATATTGAACTAGGGAGGAAAGGCTACAGAACAGGGTTTCTGAACTCAGAGGAAGAAAAAAAAACATAGTGCTTAAGATGGTGTGATTTCTCTCTTGAACATAGGCTGTATTTATAGAAGAATTTGGGCTCCAAAGTTCAAATTTGAAATGAGTAACAGTTATTTTCGAATTAACCCACTAACATTAAAAATTAGTTGGCAGTTACAATTTCCAAGAAAATTTGGTAGATTCTGCAGTAACTCCATGAATAATCGATTATATGCTTATGTAATCGATTAATTTGTAAGCAAAATCAGTTTCTACAGTAGTTGTAATCCATTATTTCAACAAGTAATCGATTATTTTAGTGAGATTCAGTTAAAGAAGATGAAGTGTAATTGATTACTTAGTCTAAGTTATCGATTATTACAGACAACATTTGAGTTTCAAACAACTTTTCAGTCAATTTAATCGATTAACATTCACCGTAATCGATTATTCCAGTGAGATCTTATTTCTGAAAAGATTTTTGACCATGTGTAATCGATTAATTCGAGGCGTAATCGATTATTCCAGTGAACTTTGATTTTTTTGAAATATTTTCTGTTGGATTCAATGGAATTACTTGAAGAATGGACAAAGGATCAAAGCTGAGTTTTAGCTTTCAACATGCCTTGAAGTATTGAAGAATTATAAGTGAATAAATGTAAAAGGAAAAAACATTTATGGTGATCCAAGAATATTGCATTCACATCATTCATTCATTGAATTGGTTTAAATGATTAGAATTAACAAGACATTGATAAAATGCTTAAGTCTAATAGTTAAAACATAAGTTTTTTGGAAAAATATATTTTCTACTGATTTAATCGATTACTTATTCATAATAATCAATTATATTGTTCTTTGTGCTTTCTGGAAAATATTTCAAGAACAATGTAATCGATTACATGTCGGTTTAATCGATTAATCTACCTTAACTTACATATAAACTGCTTTGTTGATCATTTTAATCGATTACCATTAAGCTGTAATCGATTACATAGGCTTACCAAGAAATATCATCTTTTTGTCTTAATCGATTACCACATATTGTAATTGATTACATCATATGCCTATGCTTTACACATCTTGCTACTTTTAATCGATTACTAGAATTTGTAATCGATTACTCTGCCCATTTCATGATTATGAAGCTTCCTGCATTAATTGATTACGTATCGAAATAATCGATTATTCTGTTCGTTACTTGAACCCAAATTTTTATAGAACTCTTTAATCGATTACTTGCTTGGTTTAATCGATTACATAAATGAAATAATCGATTGTTGAGCGCGTTTAAACGATTACTGACGGTTAGAAAATCTTGTTATAAATAAGACCCTCACTCAGCTTATTTTGCAACTTGATCAATTCGTACTCTGAGTATTCTAAGGCTTTCTAAACATTCTTTTAGTGGTTTTTCTAGGTTCATTGAGTTCTTGCATTCACAAAAATTCTTATGGGTTGTTAAGTGATTAGTGAAGCAAGAAATTATTTTTCAAAGCTTGAGGAAAGTGATGTTCTGAGCTTGTATTCATTCTTTAACCAGTGAAATCATTCATATGCATATTATTCATTGGATCGTCAGGTGACTTCTTTCCTTAGTCTTTGCAGTTGTAATTCTGTTTTGAATTCTGTGTTTGTTTGTCTATTGTAAATGGGTTTCTTGCTTGTAATCTAGAGATAGGGTTTCTCTAGGGGATTTACTGAGTAGTGTTCTCAGTGGGTTGTCTCTAAGAATCTAATAGTATTTTAGATTTCTGAACTTTATCTAGGGTTGATAAAGAGAGACTTTGTAATAACTTGTAAGAACTGATATTTGCAATAGTGGAACTCCATTCTAGTGTTGAGTGGAAGAAAACTGGATATAACTTCATAGTGTTTGAAGTGAACCAGTATAAATCTTTGTGTGTTATTTATATTCTTTATATTGATTATACTTTGTTATTCTTGACTGTAAGTTTTAGTTATCATCAAAGTTCTTGAGCTGTTGCATATTTTGGTTTGAGTGTTAGATTGAATAAAGATTCTTGGTTTCTAAAAGTGATAAAGATCCAAAAGGGAAAAACTCTGATTTTGTTCAAGAAAATTTTGAATTACCAAACCTAACCAATTCACCCCCCTCTTGGTTAAGTGTGAAATGTTCCCATATTTTACATTTTCAAAAGTAGAATAATCGATTATCTCTTGCTATAATTGATTACATGAGTGCAAAATTCATTCTGAAAACTTTTTAAGTGAATTTAATCGATTATTCTGATGAGTAATCGATTATTACAAAGAATTTATCAGAATGAACAGTATATATGCAGCATTTTTGAATTTTGTAAGCACAAGTGATGGTTGATCAAATAAAAAGCTATTTCACATAGATAGGCACATAACAATCATGCTAGTAAAGATTAGATTCATCAAGAATGCCAAGCATGTTTCTAAGAATATAGAATCTATCTCTATCCAAAGGTTTAGTGAATATATCAGCCAATTGATTGTGAGTATCAATGAAGTCAATTTTGATATTACCCTTTTGGATGTGATCTCTTAGGAAATGATGCCTTATCTCAATGTGTTTGGTCCTTGAGTGCATTATTGGATTCTTGCAAATGTTGATAGCACTTGTGTTGTCACATAGCAGAGGTATTTCTTTTAATTCTACACCAAAATCTTGCAATTGTTCCTTTAGCCATAGGCTTTGAGCACAACAACTTCCAACAGAGATGTACTCAGCTTCAGCTGTTGATAAAGCAACACAAGATTGTTTCTTGCAATGCCATGAGATCAGTGAACTTCCTAAAAGATGACAAGTTCCACTAGTGCTTTTTTTATCCAACTTGCATCCTGCAAAGTCGGAATCAGAATAACCAACTCTATTAAGTGATGCACCTTTAGGATACCAAAGACCAACTTTTGGAGTTGATTTGAGATATTCGAGGATGCTTTTGATTGCAGTGAGGTGTGATTCTTTGGGATTTGCTTGATATCTTGCACATAAAGACACACTTAACATAATATATGGTCTACTAGTTGTCAAATACAACAAAGATCCAATCATTCCTCTAAACTTTGACTCATCAACCTTCTTTCCTTTTTCATTTGAATATAGATAGGTTGATGTTACCATTGGAGTTGCAACATCTTTACTTTTCTCCATTTCAAACTTTTTGATCACTTCAAGGCAATACTTGGTTTGATTTAGAAATGTTTCATCCTTCATTTGCTTTACTTGAAGTCCAAGAAAGAATGTTAATTCTCCCATCATTGACATTTCAAACTCATTCTGCATAGAGATAGAAAATTCTTTGCACAACAATTGATTAGTTGAACCAAAAATTATATCATCAACATATATTTGAACCAATAAAATATCATTACTTTGCCTTTTGTTGAAAAAGGTTTTATCAACATGTCCTCTTATGAAAGATTGTTCAAGCAGAAATTTGCTTAATCTTTCATACCAAGATCTTGGAGCTTGTTTTAAACCATAGAGAGGTTCCTTAAGTTTAAAAACACGATTTGGATGTTTGAGATCAACAAAACCAGGAGGTTGCTCCACGTATATTTCCTCCTCAATATATCCATTTAAGAAGCACTTTTAAGATCCATTTGAAAAAGTTTAAAACCCATTAAACATGCATATGCAAGTAATAACCTAATGGCTTCCAACCTTGCAACTGGTGCAAAGGTTTCCACATAGTCAATGCCTTCTGTAACCTTTTGCAACCAATCTAGCTTTGTTTTTGACTATGATTCCACTCTCATCAGGTTTGTTTCTAAAAACTCATTTAGTGCCAATAGGTTTGAGAGAAGAATGTCTAAGAACAAGTTCTCAAACTTCATTTCTCTTAAATTGATTCAATTCATCATGCATGGCATGCATCCAATGTTCATCAATTAAGGCTTGATCAATATTCTTAGGTTCTATTTGTGAAACAAAAGCCATATTACAACAGAGATTTCTTAATGAAGATCCAGTAGATACTCCCTTTGAGACTTCACCAACGATATTGTCAAGGGAGAGATCTCCTGTGGTTCTCCAATCTTTTGGCTCTTGGACTGTTGTTGATTGTTTTGCTTTAGCAATTGGTTCTTCTTTTTCTTTATCCATTGAATCATTAAGCTGAATGAACTCCTCTAAAGGACCTGCATCTATATCACACTTCTTTTCCTCCTTGGAGGGATTAGATTCATCACAAATAACATGTACATATTTTTCCATGCACAAGGTTCTTTTATTGAAAAATCTATATACTTTATATGTAATGAATATCCAAGGAAAATGGCTTCATCAGCTTTAGCATCAAATTTTCCAAGTGATTCTTTGCCATTATTTAAAACAAAACACTTACAGCCAAATGCTCTCAAATGAGAAATGTTTGGTTTTCTACCTTTGTATAGTTCATAAGGGATTTTCTTCAAAATAGGCCTTATTAGTAATCTATTCAAAGTGTAGCAAACTGCACTTACAACATCAGCCCAAAAATATTTAGGCAAATTTGTCTCATTAAGAAGAGTTCTTGCACCTTCTTCAAGGGATTTATTTTTTCTCTCCACAACATCATTTTGTTGAGGTGTTCTTGAAGCTGAAAAATTGTGGTTAATTCCATTTTCTTTACAGAATTTTTCAAAATGTTCATTTTGGAATTCTGCACCATGATCACTCCTTATTGAGATAATTTTGCTTCCCTTTTCATTTTGAGCAAGTTTGGCCAATTTTCTAAAAGCATTGAAAGCATCAATCTTGGATTTCAAAAATAAAGTCCATATGAATCTAGAGAAATCATCTACAATGACAAGCCCATAGTAATTACCTCCTAAACTCATAGTTTTAGAAGAACCAAACAAATCTATGTGAAGTAATTGAAGGGGTCTTGAAGTAGAACAACATTTTTACTTTGAAAACAATTTTTTGTTTGTTTCCCCTTTTGACAAGCATCACATAATTTGTCCTTTTCAAACTTGAGTTTGGGTAAGCCAATGACAAAATCCTTTTAAATTAGCTTGTTCATATGATGCATGTTAATGTGACTTGCCCTTCTATGCCATAGCCAAGATTCATCAATTTTACTTATTAAGCAAGAAGTGTTGTGAAAGAATGCATGATCTGAGAGTAAATAGATATTACCTTTTCTTTTGCCTATATGAATCACCTCACCATTTTGTCCATCACATATCATGTAACAATTGTCATTGAATGACACTTTGAACCCTTTATCACAAAATTGGCTTATACTTAAGAGATTAAACCTTCCACATAAATAACATTTCTTATTTTGGTTTTAAAGTTGTCTCCTATATTTCCTTCACCTATTATCTTCCCTTTGTTGTTGTCTCCATAGGTGACAAATCCACCATCTTTAAGAGTCAGATTTGTGAGCATTGATATGTCACCGATCATATGTCTAGAGCATCCACTATCAAGATACCATAATGATGATCTTGCTCTTAGACATACCTGCAAAATTCAAATCAATTTTCAAAGGAAGGTACCCAATTGAGGTTGGGTCCATAGGGGTTAGCCACTTTCTTCTTCGTTTGCACCCAAATACATTCTCCATTAGGTACATAGAATCTCTTAGCGTAGCATTTATAAGAAGTATGTCCTTTCATCATACAATAGTTACAAGTTACAGATTTTAATGAATTCCTTGAGTAAGTATTTTGATTGATCTTTGAATCATAAATATTCTTTTGATTTTCTATTTTGGTTGTACAAATACAGTTTTGCCAAAAGATTTTGAGCCTTGTTTGTAACCCAAACCAGAAGTATCTCCAGCATATTTTTGCACACTTATCATTTCAGCTAAGTTGCATCTACCTTTATAAAGCTTTCTTAAAAGATCAATCAAATCACCATTCTTAGATAGGAGTAACATGTATTTTTCTCCTTGACTTCTTTTGCAATCATCAAAATTCTTTTGCAACATATTGTATTTGTCAACATTAGATGAAGAAGAAGCACATACACATCCATTCATTTTGTAACTTGAAACAAGTTTTTCATTTTCTTCTTTCAAGTCACAAATTTTAGCTTGCAATTATGTAATTTTTGTAACATGCCATCTAAGATTTCCTTTTAGCTTATTATTGGATATTGTAAGCTTCTTGGCTTCTTCATGCATTTCATGAAAGACATCAATGACTTGATCAAATTCAAAACTTACCTCAGTTCCAGCACTTGAGAGATCATCATTTTTATTAATTGTGGAAGTGAGACACACATTTGCTTCTTCATCTTCAGTTGATGATTTAGAAGTTGTTGAGTTATCTTCCCAAGCTATATAGGCTCTTTTAGGCTTTCCTTCTATCTTTGTCTTATTTTCACTTTGTTGCTTTTTCAAAAACATAGAACATTCAGATTTAATGGCGCCAGGCTTACCACATTCAAAGCAAGTAAAGTTGTTGTCACTCATTTTGTTGTTGTTGTTGTTGTTGTTGTTCTTTGTGAACTTTCTCTTCTTGTTTCTCCTCAAGAACTTGTTGAACTTTTTGACAATCAAATTCATGTTGTCCTCTTCATCTTCTTCACTTGAGTCTTCCATTTTTCAACCTTTGAGATGTAGCTTTCAAGGATATGTTTTTATGTTTCTTTTCTGCATCTTCTGCATTGGTTATTTGTAACATTTCAAGTTCATACTCAAGAAGCTTACCAAATAGTGCAGCCATGGACATTTTGGATAGATCTTTTGATTCTTTGATTGTTGTTACCTTTGGTTGCCATGGTCTTGTGAAACACTTCAAGATTTTGATATTCAATTCTTCAGCATAAAAAATCTTTCCAAGACCAAGAAGATGATTTACTATGTGAGTGAATCTTGTTTGAAGCTAAGATATGTTTTCTGTGGGATTCATCTTGAACATTTTATACTTATGTATTAAGGCATGCTTCCTTGATCTTCTTACTTCATCTGTACCTTCATGAGTTATCTCCAACATCTCCCACATCTCCTTTGCACTTTTGTACCTAACAGTTCTAAAGAATTCATCAGAGGAAAGTGCAAAAGTAATCATATTCTTATCTTTAAAATCATATTGAACCGCTCTCTTTTCAGCATCTGTCATTTCATCCCATTCTTTAGGAATCATATCATTACCAACAGTTTTTATAGGAATCACAGGACCTTTTTCTATTGCATTCCAAGCACTTGGGTCATTTAATTGAATAAAGATTTTCATTCTATTTTTCCAAAAACTGAAGTGCTCTCCTTCAAACATCGGAGGAAGATTGAGAGAGGCACCCTCCATGAAGGTAATCTGTGTGGTATTCATTTTCTTTTTAAAGAAAGATAGTGATCTTGAATAACACTCAAGAACCTACTCTGATACCAATTGAAAATAATAGGAATACCCACAATAACCAAGAGGGGGGTGAATTGGTTTAAACTTGGTCTTTTAAAATTATTTATAAAATCAGAGTCAAAGGATCTTAATCACTTTTAAACCAAGAATGTTTTTATTCAATCAAATTACTCAGCACAAGAAATCAATAGCTCAAAACAGAACTTGTTAAGTAATGATAATAACACCAAGAACAAATGAACAAGATTACTTGAAGAGATAGAGATAAAGAAAATCAACACAAGCAATTTATACTGATTCACTTCTTAAGAGAAGCTACATCCAGTTTCTTCTAATCAACACTAGATTAGAGTTCCACTATTATAAAATTCAGTTCTTACAAGCTTTACAATAATCTCTCTTTATCAACCCTAAGTAAAGAATACAATTCTAAAACCCTATTAGACTCATAATGATCAAGAACAAGAAAACACTACTCTGTTCTTCCCTAGAGAACACTACTCTAGAACAAGCTTCAAAGAACCCTTTACAATAGCATCAAATAACAAAAATTACAAAAACGAAATTACACTCAAAGATTATGGAGAGAAACAACCTGATGATCCAATGAATATGAATGCATATGAGTTACCAATCAAGGTTGAATTGCAGAAACAGAATTTCAGAACATGCTCTCCATTACTCTTTTGAAATGTCTTGCCCAAGAAATCATTCAATACCCATGAAGATTAAAGAGTAGAACAAGAAGTAAGTAAACTCAGAAAATCACTTTCTAACTCTTAGAAGGCTTGTGTATATTCAGAAAATTCGAAGTGTTCAAGTTTTGTTTCAAGATAAGCCTTCCTTCTATTTATAACAGATTTTTGTAACAACCTGTAATCGATTACACACGCCAAATGATCGATTAAAACACATTAAGTAATCGATTAAAGTGTTCAAGGATCCATTTTCGGTTTCACAGCGAACAAGATAATTAATTAACCAGAGCTGTAATCGATTAAATCAGAAAAGTTTTGTTTCAGAGACAACATGTGTAATCTATTATGAATATCGGTAATCGATTAAGGCAGTGAAGCAAGCTTTTTCAAATAGCCTTTGTAATCGATTACAAATAATGGTAATCGATTAAATTAGTGAAAACATGATTTTCAAGATAGCTTGTGTAATCGATTACTGTAAATGGTAATCGATTAAAGCAGTAATGTATTACTTTTGATTTACACTATGTAATCGATTACAAGAAATATGTAATCGATTAATATATTCATTAAAGCTTTTCCAGTTTTAAACACGAACCAAATAATCGATTAATCCGTAGTGTAATCGATTAAAATGTTCATCAAAGCTTTTCCAGTTTTAAACATGAACTAAATAATCGATTAATTTGCTAAGTAATCGATTAAAACAGTGAAATTACATTTTTCCAAAAATATTACCGATTTAGTTCTTTTTCGAAATAGCTTTGATTCTTTGATGAAAACACTTAAGCATGTAAATGATTATATGCATGCAAATGCAAGGATCAACAGATTGACTTCTCATACACTTCATTTTGGATTCCAATCTTCAAGGCATGTGAAAAGCTCAAAACATTCTTCTAAGTTAAAAGCTTCATTCTTCTTGTTGCTCCCCCTATATCCAACAAATAGGGCATCAATGGACATTTTGGATAGATCTTTTGATTCTTTGATTGTTGTAACATTTGGTTGTCATGATCTTGTGAGACACTTCAAGATTTTGATATTCAACTCTTCAGCATCAAAAATCTTTCCAAGACCAAGAAGATGATTTACTATGTGAGTGAATCTTATTTGAAGTTGAGATATGTTTTCTGTGGGAATCATCTTGAACATTTCATACTCATGTATTAAGGCATGCTTTCTTGATCTTCTTACTTCATCTCTACCTTCATGAGTTATCTCCAACATCTCCCACATCTCCTTTGCACTTTTGCACCTAACAGTTCTAAAGAATTCATCAAAGGAAAGTACAGAAGTAATCATATTCTTAGCTTTAAAATCATATTGAACCACTCTCTTTTCAGCATCTGTCATATCATCCCATTCTTTGGGAATCATATCATTACCAACAATTTATATAGGAATCACAGGACCTTTTTCTTTGCATTCCAAGCACCTGGGTCATTTGATTGAATAAAGATTTTCATTCTATTTTTCCAAAAACTGAAGTGCTCTCCTTCAAACATCGGAGGAAGATTGAGAGAGACACCCTCCTTGAAGGTAATTTGTGTGGTATTCATTTTCTTTTTAAAGAAAGATAGTGATCTTAAATAACACTCAAGAACCTGCTCTTGATACCAATTGAAAACAATAGGAATACCCACAATAACCAAGAGGGGGGTGAATTAGTTTAAACTTGTTCTTTTAAATTTTTTTATAAAATCAGAGTCAAAGGATCTTAATCACTTTTAAACCAAGAATGCTTTTAATCAATCAAATTACTCAACATAAGAAATTAATAGCTCAAAACAGCACTTGTTGAGTAATGATAATAACACCAAGACCAAATGAACAAGATTACTTGTAGAGATAGAGATAAAGAAATCAACACAAGCAATTTATACTGGTTCACTTATCAAGAGAAGCTACATCCAATTTCTTCTAATCAACTCTAGATTAGATTTCCACTATTATAAAATTCAATTCTTACAAGCTTTACAACAATCCTTCTTTATCAACCCTAGATAAAGAATAGAAATCTAAAACCCTATTAGACTCCTAATGATCAAGAACAAGAGAACACTACTCTGTTATTCCCTAGAGAACACTACTCTAGAACAAGCTTCAAAGAACTCTTTACAATATCATCAAATAACAGAAATTGCAAAAACGAAATTACAATCAAAGATTATGGAAAAAAACAACCTGATGATCCAATGAATATGAATGCATGTGGTTTACCAATCAGAGTTGAATGAGAAAAAGGATTTCAGAACATGCTCTCCAAAACTTCTTTGAGAATTCTTGCCCAAGAAATCATTCAAAACCTATGAAGATTAAAAAGTGGGACAAGACTGCAGTTAACCCAGAAAATCACTTTAGAACTTTGAGAAGGCTTGTGTGTATTCAGAAATTTTGAAGTATTCAAGTTGTGTTTTAAGACAAGCCTTAGACATATTTATAACAACTTTTTGTAATAGACTGTACTCAATTACACGCGCCAAATAATTGATTAAAACGACTCATGTAATCGATTAAATTATCACTTAATCGATTAAAGTGTTCAGGACTGAATTCTGGGCTTAACAACGAACAAAATAATCGATTAAACCAAGCTATAATCGATTAAAGCAGTGAAGTTTTATATCTGAAGCCTCTTGTGTAATCGATTACAATGTTTGGTAATCGATTAAGGTAGTGAATGTTCTTTAAGAAACAAGCTTATGTAATTGATTACAAAGTATGTAATCGATTAAATCAGTGAAACATGATTTTCAAGATAGCTTGTGTAATTGATTACTATCTATGGTAATCGATTAAAGCAGCAATGCATTACTTTTGTTTTACACTATGTAATCGATTACAAATGTTAGGTAATCAATTAAAATGTTCTTCAATGCTTTTCCAGATTTAAAACTTAAGCAAATAATTGATTATACTGTTTTGTAATTGATTAAAGCAGAAGGTTTGTATTTTTTCCAAAAACATTTCTAATTTACTTCTTTTTCAAAATAGCTTTGATTCTTTGATGAAAACACTTAAGCATGTAAATGATTATATGCATGCAAATGCAAGGATCAACAGATTGACTTCTCATACATTTCATTTTGGATTTCAATCTTCAAGGCATGTGAAAAGCTCAAAATATTCTTCCAAGTCAAAAGCTTCATTCTTCTTGTTGCTCCCCCTTGAAATATAATTTTTATGGATTTTGGAAATTGGGTTATAAGGAATGTATGTGTAGGAAGAATGTTGATTAAATTGATGATATTACGGTATGTTTTGGCCTTGGTGCCTTCATAAGATGTGTTTAGGAGACTATATAAACGGTGAAAATGTGTTGAAGTAATCGTTTTAGCCACCTTGATAATTATAGAGATGTATAATGGATAAAGCTTAAAACTCTTTGAATTGGTTGATGCAGAGTCTTGGGGAGACTCTAGTGCTTTGGTAGGCCGAGATAGATCCTGTTGGGGGTCTGTAAGTCACCAATTAGGTGATAAGTTCTTATATCTTAGAAAAGAAGTTTATATGGAAAAGAATAGCGTTTCTTTTCATTCTAATGGTTGAGAACCATTATTGATTGTTTGTATGTCTATGTGTGGGGCGTGATACAAAGGTTATTTGTGGCTGTGGCCACGAGGCTGGGAGAGCAGGTGTAGCACTTAGAGTAAGCAAGTTCTTTGTTCTTGGGAGTGTTTCCCATTGACTGTGTTTCCACCATACTCCGAGGGAGTGATGGTTATTGTATGTCATGATGCATGTGGTATTGAAATTGTGTGTTACTGCTTTTTAATTGAGAACATGTATATGATGTACACTGTGATGATATGTTGTATGATTGATGAGATTCTCTGGCCAGTAGAATAGACTAAATATAGACTTCCCAAAGAGCCAAAGTAATGTGGAACAACTCTTCGTGGTCAATTATATGAGTAGAAAACCTGAGAGAATGTGTCCTTAAGTGGATGATCTTCTTCAGGCAATGTGATATGGAGAATGTGCTCTTAAGTGGATGATCTTCTCTTATACCTCAAGTAATGTTATATATATATATATATATATATATATATATATGCTATATCTGTGTTGCATTCCTGATGTTGGTAGCGCCCAACAAAATGGCACATGTGTTGTGATATACATGTGATTGATTTTATGAGAGTCATGATGGCTAGATGGTGTGATGCCAATTTTGATGCTATATGTCATGGAAGTGAACCAGGGGGAGGAGAGACCTCAAAGAACCCTGAGTTTACTGAGATTGTATCTCACCCTTTGTGTAGGGATTATATTTTGCAAGTGATGCTCAGCGAGCAGATGGGGGATCCCAGGGCAAGAGGCCCGAGTAGGGATATGATTCTGTGTGAACCTTAGGCATATTATTTTGAGAGCATGTTGGCTCATTGTTTTGTTATGCCTGTATTTTGTACCCCTGAGGGGAAGATGCACATATTAATGTATATCATGTATATGTTGTATATCTTGAGAGATATTGATGTATGTTGAGAGGACAAGGTATTGGATACCTTATTTTGTACAACCATTATTGAGATATATGCATATGACTTATTTGGTCCTCTGGTTGTATGATGCGAGTAATTACCATACATAATGTAAAGATGTTATTATTGATGACGTTTGATGACGTCATTTTGTTTATTGCTTCCGAATTATTTAGCTTTAATTGTTGCTCTTAACGGTCATAAATGAATGTTAATGAACCAAATACATACGGGGCATTACAGTTTGCGGTTAAAAATACTGCATAATTGTCAAATTCTATGCATGAAAGTCAACTAACCTCCCAGGAAGTAGCTCTGTGACTCTCACAGAATTGGTGCCATTTGTCTTTGCTGATTCCATATTTCTCACAAATAGTGTCTTCGTCCTCGCCCCTCCCTTGTGCTAGAGCCCACTTGGAGGTCAAGTCAGACTTTAACTGCCTCCATCGCTCTCCTACAGTCTGAAGAATTTTCTTCTTTGTCCGTTGGTCGGACGCTTTAGGTATATCGAATTCAGTTTGTGATACAAAAAACAATTTTAACAGTTACAACAACATTTAAATTGTATTACTACAAACAATTATAGAAACGTTGGACACTTAATTGTAATACCTGAATGTCCTTCCAAATCAACTCCTTCATAGTTGCAGGCACATCTTTCCAATTACTGATGGTGACATCCACCTTTTCTCGACCCACAATCCCCAGATACGTCCTCAATTTCTTCTTATGGGGACCATCAGCCTTCCCAATGGCAGGATCCACGTGAACCACTGGTTTGTCAACACCGACGGTTCTGGTAGACAATGACCTCAGTCGTGTTGCTTTCGTAGTCTTCTTCGTCGTAGACAGCGAAGATGCTGACTGAGGAGGAGGAGGAGACCTTGGTGGTGTAGTTATGATCCTGTACAAAACAAAATTAAATAAAGTTAACTAAAAAGTCCAGTAAGTTATGAAATTGTAAAGCTGAAGACAACTTAATATAAATAAACATTACATTAAATGATGTTAATTAATTCTCCTTCATCTTGATCATTACGATTTGCATGAACGTCGTCAATTTCTTCGTCCCTGTTGATGTTAGGGATTTGTATCAAGTAATGAGTCAGACCAGTGTCAATTGTTGAGTCATCATCATCAAGATTAATACCAATGGTTTTTCCATGTAGTACCACTGATCACCTTTCATCACAAGGATCTTGAACATAAAACACTTGTTTAGCTTGTTCTGCCATGATGAAATGTTCATTTTGGTAAGCTACCATCTTAAGATCTACCAAAGTAAATCTCGAATTGTCGGTTCGTACATTGCTATTGCTATCAACCCATTTAGCCGCCACAAAAATATCATTTTTTTGTAGTAGAATATGCCACCGCATTTTTTGTTAACATTGATTTTAATGTAGCGAAATTAAAATCATTATTTCTAGTAGTGTATATTTTCTATTTTTTTATGTAAAAACATTTTTATTTTATTCTAGCTAATAACTAAATTGAATCTCTTATATAAATAAATTAATGATTTTTAATTTTCTAACCGTTAATAAAATCCCCCAATACATATATATTAGGGTTTCAAACTATGACAATGAACATACCCTTAAAAAACTGTTTTCTACCAAAGCCATGGTGAGTGCCGTTGAGATTGCATGAAGGGACCCTGAAAGAATATTCCTTTGTCTTTCCGTCAAAGACGGCACAACAAATCACACAGTGGACAGTTCAAGAACCTTCAGTTCCGAAGGTGTGGCTGCTTTTTCCCTTTCTCCCATAGTGTAAATAAAATATAAGGAAATGTTAATAAATTAAATGTAAGAATAGTTTTGCTCCTGTAATAGAGTAAAATTCTCTAAAATTGGCTCGATAGTCGATACATTCTACAATTTTTGTTTAATCCTCAGAAAGAAAAATAAGATTCTTATTAATTTAAAATTTAATTGAAAGATAAATAAAATGTGATAAAAAATTATTTCTATTAAAAATTGAATTTAAATAATATTCAAAAAATACAATCTTAACTTTATTACATTAATAATTTGTATTTAATTACTTATTTATACATTCTACAGTTTTATATATAAAACAAAACAATAGGCTTAACATTTGAATAAATCTAATATTATGGTATTCCAATTTGCCATTTTATTTATTGAATGAAAAGCCGACATCATACACGCACTACCCATGTTGGAATGTTCAAAGTACACTTTCCAGCTGTGCTATGTGTTAATGATATCAACCCGAACAACTTGGATGGTTATAAAATCACTTCAATGCCCAAGAATAGGAATTTCTTTCTGATAGTATATAACTTTCTATTACCTACAAACAGAAGAACAGGCAAAACCACTTGCTAAGTTGCATGTCTTATTCATGCAAATTGATTGTTGATGACAGATTTTATGGTCGGGTATAAATCGGGAATGCAAAAGTGTACTGGGTCTTCTTCTTTTTTAATAAAAAAGAAAAATATTAAATGTTGCAAAACAAACTCAGCATATGACGAATGCCCAGGTAAGTTAGAAGGGAATATCCGAATTAAAAGTGATTGGTTCAACCAGTGAATTAATAACCGTGTAAATGTAATAGAAATTTATATAGTAATTGGAATAATTAGAGATTAACATGCATAGATTTAAATATATTTCCCCCGTCAAACTTTATTTAATGTTTTACAAAACGGGTTTTAGGTCGGTTTAAATTGGATTTTATACCAATTCAATTTATATAACTGACCTATCAGTTTACTCAGATCATCTATACTGATATGGTCTAAAATCTCTCGGTGACGTTCCCATGAAAATTAAAGAATTTAGTTTATTTTATCTTAATCATATATTAACTTTGTTAGATAATTTCGAATTACATACTCCTTATTAAATTGATAAAAGAAAAGCATTTCCTTAATTAAAAGATACGGTCTATAAATCTTGTCACTTTGAGATTCATAAATATGTATATATAAATAATTGAATTATCAAAATAATACATATTACTTTATTCATTCTTATTTGGTACGCTTATTACTCTCAAAGTACCAAGACGAGACCTGACTTGATCATTGCAATATTTTTCGTTCTATTTTATTTATTCTGTTTTTTTATTATATTATATTTTCATTCAAATTCATTTTTTTTATATTAATATTATATTAAAAATGAAATAAAAAGATAGAGGTACTCCATCCTTTGCAGCATTGAAGAGCCAAATACTTGGAAGGAAAGCGCTATATACCAAGAGGAAAATTGCCTTACTACTACTATCAGGCAGGAACATTATTAATTAATATCTAACCGAGAGACCAGTCGGTACCGATTGGATCGATTTAGCTAAGTTTTACAAAAAAAAATTTATCGCTAAATAAACCTTTATATTAATTATTAAGTATCTTAACCGATATAGAATGCTGTTGCCTATTACAAGTCTTAGAATTATTTTCTCACACTATTGTTTTCATGGCAAAAAAAAAAAAGAAAATGAATATCTCTTTTCTTTCTTGCCTTTTTTTACCATAAAAGGGATCTTGTGTATGAGAAGTATTAAAAATATTCTGTAAAATAGCAACTGCTCATTGGAAAGTTATGAGCCTGCGTGTGCGTGCGCACTTCGAAAATAATAGAGCAATCTTATTAGTTAGGATACTCGATATGAAATTAAAAGAAAAATTATATTATTATAAAATTTATAAGAATCCACAAAAAAAAATATCATATTTTCTTATCTCAATAAATTTTTGTTCTTTTAATTGTTTAACATTTGTCAAATTTTTTTATAGTTATTCTTTTTAAGCCTAGAAGCCGAGTGACATATAGGTCCCACCCTCAGCCCTATAAAAAGCCCCATGGGGATTCTTTCTACACAACTAAACTGCTAGATTCTTGCTCATAGTAGTTGAAGTCTAGCTAGGCATTCCTCATATATATTATTTCTTCCATAGAAAATCTTCAGCTCTTGTTTGCTATATCAACAACCAAACTAATCTCCTTTCTTTTCAAAACTAAATTTGTCACCAAATATACATGGCACGGAACAAATTCATTTCCTCTATGATTATTTTCCTTGCACTGATCATTTTCTGCCGGCGATTCCACTCCACTGAAGGACGATATCTAAAGCACAACGAAGAAAAAAACAGCAACAGCAAACACCTTGTGAATGATGTGCATGGTGACATTTCAGCTACAAATGCAACCACATTATTGTCAAACGTGTATTCTCCTCCACTAACGCCATCAACAATGGTGGGTGCAACCAGCGCGGCACCACCTCCGGGTCACGGTGTTGAGGATTTTAGACCTACGACCCCGGGACACAGCCCTGGTGTAGGACACTCCGTTCATAATTAACTTCAACGTGCACGGTGTCATTAAATACAAATACGTGTAATCTTTGATTATTCACTATTTATGTGTCTCTTTTTTTGTTATCATGTTATTGGTACGAAGTATTCATAGATTTTGTTGATAGTTAATTTCTGTAAGAGAACTTGACTAGCCACCTTTAATTAGATTCTTTCTTTTTAATTACATTTTTTTTCATCTACAAAATTAGAATTCGAGATCTTATTTAAGAGAACTGAATTAAGCTAGGTAACACACCAACAAACAACTTGCACTTGTTGATACTACTTATGTGTCTTATTTGAAAGAAGGTGGGAGAACAAAAATGAGTAGTACTAGTAGTAGTCGCGTGCTTTTGTAGTATGCTCTGATTTGATTCAGATTAAATTTGTGAAGGAAGATTTCTAGTTTTGATTCGTATAAGGTTAGAAAAAAATTGTAGTTATTTTGATATTTTTTTTAAGAACATTTTTAGTGGTAGATTCTAAATTGAGATCTTAGATAACTTTTTAGTGGACCCCACAGTATCACATATGATTAAAAATATCTCCTATTTTTTTTAGTGGTACATCTGTTTTTGAAATCTTAGATAACTTTTAATTAGTGAGTCCCACATGGATTCCATTTTTAAATATTTAAATATTTATTAAATTAAATATAATTAATTAAGTAATTAAATTAATTAGTAAAGAATGGAAGGAAAAAATATATGAATATTTAGAAATGGGAAATTTTAAATACTTTTTTTATGACTAACTGTTAAAGAAATGAAAAATACATAAATTTGATGATAAAAAGTGCAAGATATTAACTCAAAGAAAAGTCAAATTTCATTATTTTCATGACGACAACGTTCTCAAATATTCTCCTCTAAGTCTGCTTAAAGTTGTTGATGAATTTCTCTTGTATGTGTAACGCGTCTTGTTTGCAGGTATGTAGCAAAGTCAAAAGGAGCATTAGAATATACTTCAACATTTGAAATGTCATTATCTACGTGATCATAATCAACATAGACATTGCCACCAAATGTATCTTGTTCGTCTTCAATAATCATGTTATGCAATATAATGCATGCCAACATTATATCCTTCATTGTATCCATGTTCCATGGACTACATATAATTTTCGCAAATCAAGATTTGAGCACACCAAATGTTCATTCTACATCCTTTCTCACTACTACTTGACATTTTGCAAATAATTTTCTTCTGGGACGTTGTGGCATTGGTATGGTCTTCACAAATGTGACCCAATTAGGATAAGTACCATATGCAAGATAGTACCCCATATTATATGGAGTTCCATTAATTGTAAATTGTACTGGAGGAGCTCGACTTTGCAAGACGTCATCAAACACAAGCGATTGATTAGCACATATTGATGTCATTGTTAGAATCTACAACTCCAAAATATGCATGTCAAACCCACATGTCTTATGAAGCAACTACTTCAAGTATTATTGTGGTTTGCGATGAACACCTCTACGAAATTGACTCTGTCATGCAATTAGACAATTTTTCGACTCCTTTTTCTCCTCTCTTCACGCCACTTTTTCTTTCTTCATCATCTTCTTATTCTTTTTTCTCCTCCCTTTCTCCTCTTCACGCCACTTTTTCTTTCTTTCTTCTTCTTCCTTCTTATTTCTCCTCCCTCTCTCTTCTCTTCACGCCACTTTTTCTTTCTTCATCTTCTTCTTCTTCTTTTTTCTCCTCCCTTTCTCCTCTTCACACCACTTTTTCTTTCTTTCTTTCTTTCTTCTTCTTCTTCTTCTTCTTCTTCTTCTGCCACTCTGCCACGAGCCCCCCTCCGTCGGTATGTCCTTTTTTTTTTCTTTTTTCTTTTTGTTTTTTTGGTCTGTTTTGTTTTCTTTCTTCTTCTACAACGACTAGTTCTTCATCTCCTTTTTGATTTTTTCTTCTTCTATTGGTACTTCCTTTTGTTGTTAGGGAGAGAGAGAGGATTTTTTTAACACTATGCAAATCTTGAAGGTTCTTCTACAAGAACTCATTCTCCATGCTGGAGAGTTCACCTTCTTTATTGGGAGATCTAGTAAAAATCAAATCTTGAACTCAAGATCCTTATGTAAGATCTGAAACTAAAGATGCTCTAAGATGTTATAAGATTAGATTATCCTTAATGATATATTAGACAAACTAGTTCTCATACTTGTGTGATGCGCTCTATGATTGATGTAGAAGATAATGGTTAACTTAGAATTTATATTTAACCGGTACAAATGACACAATGAAAAATAAAATGTTATAAAATATGTTTTTTTTTCAAAAGAAGGTATAATCAAGAAAGAAACTATAAAAAGACGTGACAAATTACAAAATACAATTCTTCAAGTTCCATCCAAAAAATTGAAAACAAATTATGTCTTTTTTAAGAGAGATATTATTTCACCAATCAAGTGATAAATATCAAACATGTTGATTCCTAACATTTTTTTCGAAAGTGACGACCAAGGATATAATTTATACAAATTTTTCCATTTTCCAATTAAATAGGACATATTTCTTTGTGGAACTATATTTAGTTATTTACTCAATTATAGAAATTTCTGAAAACGTCTTTAATAGAGGGATAAATAGTCTATTCTAAAAAAGCTTATTTTTAATATTAGAAAGGAAAGAACTTGCATAAGGCAATAAGTTCAAGAGATTGCAAAAGTGTCTTACGAAAAAAAAATATATAGAATATAAAATATATAACGTATTAAATTTAGATTCCTAAAGACCTCCTTACAAACAAAATTTGAAGTATTATATGAAACATATTTACCATATTTCACATAATAGTATCTTCAAGACACAATATATAATTGGAGACTCTTAATACGAAAATATAACTACACATATGTTTGAGTGACTATTTCCTAACTCTCATTTATTGTCATGACCAAAGGAATAATAGAAGGATCTTACTAACCAATATTCTTATACTATTTGGTTAAAAAACTAAAAGGAAAAAATATTTAATGTGAAAATCATATGAGTACAAAAATGATTATGAATAACTCAATTTTTTGTCTCCAAATAAAAACATTTACATTTTAAGTTCATTAATCAATATTCTTAGGACATTGGTGATTAGCATTTCCCATAATTGAAATAGGAAATTATGTACATTGAATTCTAAGAGGTATTTGTTCTATCAAATAATGTTAATGACAATCTTGAAATGAAAATATTTTGAGTGACATAAAAATATCATGTTTTTCATCCAAGACAAAGGTACTCATTTGAGTATTATTAAGTGAACATAAAGATGTTAACATGGGTAGTTCGACCTAGCCTGACATGTTGGGTCAAAATATGAATATGGGTATTGGCTAGCCCAGCTTGCATTCCTTTTGGGAATTTTCCAACCTTGACCAATAGTTTTTCAATAATCATTGTGGGTAGGTGAAGGTCCTATCCATAAGCTGAAGAGAGATGTTAGTAGGTTGAGATTCTTGCAACCCCAACTTCTTGAACACAAAATAAGACATCAAATTGATACTAGCACCTAAATCACACAATGCCTTATCAAAGAACAAGTTGCCTATAGTGCATTGAATCAAAAAACTTCTTCAGTCTTTAAGCTTAGGAGGAAATTTCTTTGAAATCACAACAAAACATTTCTCGTTGAGACCAATTAATGTAAAGTCTTCCAATTTCTTTTTTATTTGAAATAATTTCCATTTAAAAACTTTGCATACTTTGGGATATCAACAAATGCCTCAATAAAAGGATTGTTAACATGCAATTTCACCCACTTTTTTGTGTCATGACTCTCCTCATTGAGCGCCTCTTTTTTTTGGTGTTGAAGTGGTTTTATCTTTCTTCTTTGGTTTTTCCATAGGCTTTCTAATAAGTGTCATATTTCAGTTAAAATCATGTTTTAAATGATGACACTTATCTTTTGATTTCATTAACTTTGTCTATTAACTTGCCTTAAACCTAGTTGATTTGTATTTATTACTTGTATGAATGTTGTTTTTATATTTTGGAAGATTAATCCAATCATATCTTGTATTTTGATAGGTTCTGAGACTTCTGAACAAGCAAAGCAAACAAGAAGGGCTTAAAAGATCAAACCTGGGAGGTGTTACAAGCAAAATGGCCTAAAAACTCATCCAGGCCCAAAGCTTTCTTCAACATTAAGATTCTAACTCTCCCAGGCGAGCTTCTCCAGTGTATTTTGCTCGCCCAAGCGAGCTCAAGTTCCCAAAAGATAACATTAGCTCGCCCAGGGGAGTGAAACAAGGCAAAAACACTCGCCTGGGCGAGTGAAGCTGGCAGGAGGGAGATTTCTATAAATAGGCCACGAATTTGAAGAAGAAGGATGCAATTTTTGTTTCCCTTGCTTCCTAGAGCTTGTTCTTTAGTTTAGGAGCTTAAATAATAGTATTAGGTAGGTTAGGGGAGTGAAAGAAGTAAGAATTAGTGTGGAGACTCGGCCGGAAAGAAGCAGTGATGGTTCTCTTCATCGATTCTCCCATTAAGGGGATGCTTTCTACAATGATCGGCTAAGTTTCTCATAAGGATTGAATGTAATCTTCTTAACCCTATGTTTCTCTTTTAATATTTATTTATGCATGAATCATTTCTATTCCTTATTGGTAATTTCATTTTGTCCTTAATGCTTGATTCTACTTGATCACTAGTTTCATGAATTTAACCCTAAGTGAGACTGGAAAGTAATCTTAGGGTTTGAACCGAATGATTTTACTCATTACGTTACGTTGCTAGGAATAGGACATAACGTTCTGATTACATAAATCACGTGATTACGTTTATAATGCTGGGGTATTTACTGCATATGTGAGGGATCGATATTTGGTAGATATCCTTAGAACTCGAATGCAAAGGATCGATTTGGGGCAAAATAGTGTGCATCAGTAAAAATTGAAATTGATTTATGCATGGTAAAAGTTAATTGAATAGTAAGGGTAAGAATGATGAAATCCAATCCCACTTTCTCATAAGTATATTTCATTTTTGCTAAGTTTAGTTATTTTCTGTTACTTTCTTAAACAAATGAAATTCCGCTCATCCTACTTGTACATAACTATTGAACTGTTAAATTCGCTTTGGATTAACTGAGTAGCTCAAGTCCATGTGGAGACAATCTTATAAAATTTTGTAACTTACAACGACAAATCGGTACGCTTGTCGAGAGTCCTAACAAGTTTCTGGCGCCGTTGCCGGGGACTTGAGTTGCTCACTCAGTTCTTTCAAATTTAATTTTTCAGTTGAATAGGACCTTTTCTTTACTTTCGTTATTTTAATTTTGTATAGATTCTCTTGTGTCTTATTTTAGTTTATTTTATTTTCCCTAACCTCGGTATTGACAAATTATTGCAAATTTGTCCTTTTCCTTTTGAGGTAAATTTCTTGCAGATACATCGTTATTAAATTTAGAAATTACCAAAATCATAAAAGAAAAAGAAACAAACAGCCAAAAAGCTACAGAGTAAATCTTCTTCTATTTTGATTCTCCTTCACCAGTAAAGTCACCTGTAATTTATATTATGGCTAATAAAGCAGGGGGATAAGAAAATAGATCACCACGGAGGACTCTTGGTGACTATGCGTGTCAACAAAGACCAAAGCATTACAACAACATAGTCATTCCTCCTTTCAGTAAGAAGGTTGTGGAATTGAAGCCCACATTACTCAGTCTTATTGGATCACATCCATTCGCTGGACTAGATCATGAAGATCCATACACTCATTTGTCTACCTTCATGGAGCTATGCAGTACCATGGGAGCCTCTAATGCAGATGCTGAAGCTATCTATCTAAGAGCTTTTTCGTTCTCCTTGACTGGTAAGGCAAAAAATTGGCTTCAATCCCAACCAAATAAAAGTCTTAGCACTTGGGAAGAAGTGGAGGAGCAATTCATTGCCAGATTCTTTCCACCCTCTAGATTCATAAGCACCAAATCCGCCATTGCTACTTCTTCCCAAGGGTTTAATGAATCTCTGTGTGAAACATGGGAGAGATTCAAATCACTACTGCGGAGGTGCCCAAATCACAATTTTGATGATGTTGCACAATTACATATTTTTTATAGTGGTTTGAGACCTCAAACAAAGATGATTCTTGATGCCTCAACTGGCTCGGAGGAAGCAATTGTAATCATTGACTCCATAGCAACCAATGATTACCAGTCTCACCATGATAGATCTCTGATTCAAAGAAATTGTATAATGGAGCTGGATCATCAGAATGCAATTCTAGCTCAAAATAAGCTCTTGACACAACAAATAGAGGCCTTGACAAAACAAATATGCCAACTTCCTCAACAATTTCAACAAATATCTGGTGATTGCCAACAAGAAGAAGAGGCTTATTGTATGAAGAATCAGACCAAACCTCAACAAAACTTCCAAGGAAATTACCAAAAATACTGAGGTGGTCCAGGTTCAAATCAGCCTTATGGCTGGAAGCAGCAAAATGATAATGTATATTATGGTACCACTAACTCTTCATTTGCAGGTCCCTCTAACAACTCTTATGTAGGTTCTTCAAATATGTGTCCACCACCACAATAACAACAAGCTCAGCCTGACAAAATTTCAAAAATAGAAGATACTCTAACTCAGCTTATGCAAATGTCTATCACAAATCAAAAGAACACTGAAGCTTCCATTAAAAGTCTTGAAGTTCAGGTTGGACAACTTGCAAAACAAATATCTGAGCATAGCAGTGGACTTTGTTAGCAAATCCAAAAGAACCAATGGAGTGTTTTAGAGTGGATATCTTGGATGAAGTAATTTCCGACTCCAAAAGGTTGGCTTAAGGAAAAGATTGTTTAGAGAAAATATCAGCTGAAGCATTTGAGGAGATGAGTGAATTTGAAGACAATGATAATTTTGATTATCTCCAATAGTTAAATGCTTACAAGGAAATTCCTTACTAGCAATCCTTATTTGAGGAATTGTTAGAGGAAGAAAAGAATCAAGAATCACCAATAAAGGTAAACGCAGTACCTCCACATGCTAAAAATGCTTTTCTTGTAGGGACTTCAAAGAAACCAGTCATAAGCCATTCAAGTCTCTCTGAAAAAGAAAAGAAACTGGTGAAAATGTTGGAGGAAAATGCAAAAGCCATTGGCTCATCCCTATTGTCCAATTGCTGGGAGCCAAAGCCATAACAAAGACGTCCAACTAATACGATGTTAAAGAAGTGCTCCTAGGAGGCAACCCAGTATTTTAATTTTTGTCTTTATTTTTGTTGTTTTAATGTTATATGTCTTTTTAAAAGTTTATATCTTATCTTTTTGAAAGTATCATTTGTTTTGTTAGAACTTGGATACAGGTTCATTTTGTAAGGAAAAGGCAAAGCAGGTGAGGATGAAGAACATGGCAGATCTTATTGATTATATGAATGGAGGAAACCGAGCTTCTCAACCATAATCTTCAAAATTCTGTGACATTGTTTTATATTTCTTTACTGCTTTGTAGTTTAAACTCAGTGCTTTGTTTATTTAGTCACTATGTTTGATGTTTGCTTGAATAATTTGTGTGCATTTTTTCTTTTTGCTTGCACACAGAGGTTTCTCTCTTTTTTAAAATACACATTTTAAATACCTTTTGTTTTATTAACATGGTTGTATAAATCTTTTTGGGGCTTAACTGATATGTCATGTTTTGAAAAGAATCAACAGATAAATATTTTGAAACTTGTTTTTTGATTTGGATCAGAACACCATAAAATGAATTTTAGAAACTTTGAGAATGAAAAACAAAATGAATGTTTCCGAAGATCAAATGAAGGTAGGACTTTTTAAATGGAATTGATGAAGAACATCTTTCGAAACATTGATTTGATTTGAACATGAAAACATACCTTAAAGCCTAGTAAGTGTGTGCAACCACATAAAAAAAAACATTGAGTGTCCTCACTGATCTGTTTATAGTTGATTTTGCATGAAATTCTAATTGTCATAACATATGATGCATGGATATGATTTAGGCCTTCTTTCTTTTTGAACATCTTTTTAAGCCATTGGCCAAAAAGCTATCTAATGTGTTGCAAACACATCTTAGTTTTAGGTTAGTTTTAGGTTATATTTCAATTAAATCATTAGGAATTAGATTAGAATAAGATAGTTTATTGTTTATATTTAATTTAATCTCAATTCATTACCAAGTTGTGTTTTCTGGGCCAAAAAGAGGAGAATCAAGCAAAAGAAAGAAGAAAAGCAAATCTAAGGTCTCGCGCGGATCGCACCAGAGTCCGCGCGAGTCGCGCCAAATTGGGAAATCCAGAGCCCAGCCTCGAATGGTTCACGCCATCAGCGTGAACCTCCACGCCAGTAGCGTCATCAAGTCGTGAAGGTGGCGCGACCAGCGCCAATCATCGCGCGATCAGCGCCAGTTACTTCAGTGCCAGCTTTCCAACTTGTGGACTCCACGCGATTAGCGTGGGTTTCCACGCTATCAGTGCCATCCTTTCGAGAGCCCCGCGCGATCAGTGCGGGAGTTCGCGCCAACAGCGCCATGAAGATTTTATTTCCTTATTTAAATTATCTGTTACAGATTTGAGTGCTGTTTTAGGCTATATTACTGTAATTAAATGATTCTATAAATATTAAGCCTCTGAATTGAGTTTAGGGATATCAATCCACATCCATTATATAACCTTTTATCATATTTCATCATTCTAAACCTCTGGAATTCAAGAATCAAGGCTAGGGTTTCTGCATAACTATGAATTATTCTACTCCTTTGATGTTCTTGAGTCCTATGGCAGGCTAAACCTTGTATTGTGGGAAGGCCATGAACTGATGAGAACTCCTTTGTAATTTGACTGGTATTGAAATACATATGTTTTGATTGTTTTATTCTTTTCTGTTCTTCTTTCATATTCTTATTTGGAATTGATCACTTCAATTAAGTACTTAGGGTTAGGATTCGCAATGGGAACGTTGGGGTTCTAATTTCTGACCTGTTAAGAATAACATTTGTTCATCACCTAGGAATAGGGATGCGTAAGTGAAGAATTTTATAATATGATCTTTTAATTGCTTAACTGATAGATTTCACTAAGGAATTAGGTTTTCGATTCAGGTAGGGTTAATTCACTAAGGGATTAGGGATTAACTAATCTAGGAAAGGCTTATTCTCTAAACAATCATAACAGGAACCCATATGATATATTCTTTAAATGCTTAGTTTGACAGAATCGCTAAGGGCTTAGGGTTCTCGATCGAATTAAAGGGTTGAATCGCTAGTTATCTTGGGTTTGCGAATTTAGGAGAGATTTATCATGTGTGCATGTTAAATTAACAAACCAGTCAAGTGAAAGAGAAGGAATCAGAGGGGATTGTGCCTGACTACAATTAATTTTCCATTGGTAATCTTTCAACTCAATTTATTGCATTTATTTAATTTCTGTTTTTACATTCAAACAACCAATCCAATCAACAACATTTCTCTGCGTAATTTCCTATTTTTACTTTCAATCACATTCATTAGTATTGCTGTGAAATCACCCCAATCCCTGTGGAGAACGATACTCACTTACCTAATCTTTATTACTTGAAAACGATCGGTGCACTTGCCGTAGTGTGCGGATTTCACAACACTATCCCAATATATAATGATTTACCTTTGTAAACCCTTTGAGCCAAAAACTTGATATTTTGTTGGAAATACTTAATCTTTTGGGAAGCTAATGCGATGAAAAATACTTTTAAATGTGGCTATTGCTATTCATGTGATTAGAAAAGAAAATAAAGAAAGGAAAAAAAGAGAGAAAAAGGAAACAAAATTCCTTGTGTTTTTAATGTACAAAGTATGGGGTTAAATGAAAAGATTGATATGATAAACATGGATATCTTGGAAGAAAAATAGGAGGTGATGATCTAATTGTTTTATCTTTATTTGCTCTCTAGTCCCAAGGTCATTTGAAAATCCAGAAAAACTAAGATTCCTTTTCAAGCCAGGCCCAACCATAAAAGCCCTAATGATCTATGATAAATATGTACTTTGATTTGATGAGATATAAATTGCAAAATTAATCTATGACATATCAGTGTTGGAATTCAGATTAAACACTTACCTGTGGGAGACCTAAACACATTTGAGAGGTTCTCCTCTGTTTGAATCAACTCAGTGTTTCCTCTGATGTTCTTTAGAAATGAAATGTGAATTGATCTTAATCTCATTTGGTTTTGTAAATTCCATCTTTTGTTTCAAATATGTTCTGATCACTCTGGAAAGTTGATTCTTTACCAAGCATGTTCATAAGTATTTACTATAGTCCTAGTGTTAATTTACTTTGCTTGAGGACAAGCAAGATTCTAGGTTGGGAGGAGTGATAAGTGTCATATTTCAGTTAAAATCATGTTTTAAATGACGACACTTATCTTTTGATTTCATTAACTTAGTCTATAAATGTAACACCCCAGTATTTCAATAACTGCAAATATATGTTGAATGAAATATTCTTGTGCAATTATGGAAGTAAGTGTTAAGTTATGTGAGATTTGATTTGCTTATATTTAAGTATTTGTGTGAAATATTAATTAAACATATTACAAAAATGTTTGAAGAGAAATGACCATATCACCCTTCCCTTGAAGCAGAAATTACAGAAATGCCCTTTAGGTAAAAATTACACAAATACCTTTGGATACTTTGAAAATTACCGTAATACCCTTGAGACTAAAACTGTCTAAGACACGCTTAGAGATTTTGTGAAAATTTGATGAAATTACAGAATACTCTTAGATGGCAGATTATCAAAATACTTTGTGACAGAAAACCCTAGAATAGAATTTCTATGAATTTTATAAGGTAATAACTTTGAAACTTTATTCAGAAGAATTCAAGCATAAAAAAAATTAAGGAAAAATGATAAATAGAATCTATGTAATTTTCTCTTAATTGTAGGATGTATAGACTTATTTAATAAAATGGTTTAGTAATTTTGATAGTTAGAAGCAGAACGGACCAATCCGAATTAAGATAAGAGCAGTCTTGTATGTAAGGTCTGTGTAGCACTCTATATAGACTATTTGTGAGCAATTTATACTGTAATTGAAGTCAGCTTCTGGAAAACTCTAGAGTTATATTATTTAATAGTATCCTTAAGTAGAAGAGTTCAAATCAATCTTTACTTCCTACTAGAAAAAAGCCATGTGTAAAGTAAAGATGAAACTAGATTATTCTTCTTCATTTAAAAGATGACATATGTATACAAAAGAAACCATACAATTTTCTCTTTTTTAAAAGGAAATGAAACATGATATAGAAGGAGGAAAGGAAGATAAAAATCTTCCCCTTGGCTAAAGCAAAGTCCACGTGAAAAAGGGAAGAAAAAGGGCAAAGAAGTCATGCTTTGGACAATATTTATGCAAGATAACATGAAAGGAAGCAAAACTTCACTTCATTCCCTTCTGGTCACGTGAAAGAGCAAGAAAAAGGGAGAAGCTTCATGACATTTGACAAGTGGAGGGACACTTGTAAGAAGTAGCCAAGTGGTGGGACACTTGTAAAGAAAGTCATCATGGCTTAGAAGATTTTTTTATAAAGTAAAAGAATAATAATGAATTTAGTTAGGATATAATAGAATAAGGAGAAACTAAGTGAGGGTGGAACTAAATGAATGTAACTAGCTGGGAAGGACAATTATGTCCTTAAATATTATATCATTTTCCAAACACTATATAAAGGAAAGGGGGGACCCTAAGTGGAAGTCATTTTCAAGACCTCCCTTCTACAACACCACACGTGAACTTCCTTCCCCACATCCCTTTCATTTCATTTTCATCCTGTCTTTTTCAAAGCCTAAATCAAGTAGGAAAAGACCCTACATTCTTGAAGAAATCACGTGTAAAGCTAGCAACTCTAGGAAGAGAAAGACAAGCTTATTAAGAGGTTACAAGGTATGTATAGGGAAGCTTTATGATAAAGATAGTTTAAGTGTTGTCTATGATAAAGATAATTTAAGTGTTGTTTGTGTTTGAATAAGTGCTTGAAGTTCTGTGTAGTATGACTTGTATCTGAGAAATTGTTGGACTCAAGTTATAGTTATATGATTGAGTGCTTGAATGAAGTTTCATGTGTAGTTGAGTGTTTCTATACATGGGTGATATGTTGTGTACTTGAATAACAAGCTGAGTTCTGTACTTGATTTATGTTGAATTTCTGAATAAAATATATGAGACAGTGATTGAAAACTAATGTTTAAAATAAAATGACTGAGTTATGTATAAGTCTCATGTGTCTCATAAGAATTGCCTTATAGTGAGGGTGTATATAAGAGTTGCCTCAGAGTGGAGGTGTGTCTCAGAGCGGAGATGTGTCAGATAGTTACAAGAACTGAGTCTGTGCGTTCAGACAAGAGAAGTCTGAGCTGGGGGGTGACTCTTGCGGTGAGGAATCACGCCACCCATGATGATCACATGAAGTATGGGTGAGAACCTGTGCAACACTGGGAGACCCTGACTGGTCGGATCAGTTCTGGACCACTGGGATGGGGCTATCTTGACAGTTGGTACCAAATAATAAGAGTTCAAGAAAATCATGCATTATGATAAAAGTCTAAGAGAATCATATATTATATAGAAATTTTGAGGATGTTGTTATGAATATCTGCATCTTGAATATAATCTGTTGCTTAAATTATGTTTATCATAAACTTACCCTGTATTTTGTGTCTGTGGTTGACACCTGCTATGACCTCGATTTTATTCGGGCGAACAGATGAACAGCAAAGAGAGACCACTAGCTGTTTATAAGAAGAGGATTTTGTTTGAAGATGATATGTTTGAAGATGTATTCTTTTGTTACAGAGTGTTTTGAATTAGTTGTACTATGTAATAGAACTAGTGTCAGTTTGTAATCTTATTATATATATTACTTCAGATTTATAAATATTACTCAGTAATGAAATTTTCTTGAGTATCAGTTATTGGCAAAATTTTGTTATATTCAATTGAGTGCTTTTAAGAAAATTGAAAATAATTTTTCATTAAAAATCAATAATAATAAGATGGTAGGTTGAGGTGTTACAATAAACTTGCCTTAAACCTAGTTGATTTGTATCTATTACTTGTATGAATGTTGTTTTTATATTTCAGAAGATTACTCCAATCATATCTTGTATTTTGATAGGTTTCGAGACTTCCGAACAAGAAAAGCAAGCAAGAAGAGCTTAAAAGATCAAACCTAGGAGGTGCTACAAGCAAAATTGCCCAAAAACTCATCCAGGCCCAAAGCTTTCTTCAGTATTAAGATTCTAACTCGCCCAGGCGAGTGAAACAAGGCAAAAATACTCGCCTGGGTGAGTGAAGCTGCCAGGAGGGAGATATCTATAAATAGGCCACGAATTTGAAGAGGAAGGATGCAATTTTTGTTTCCCTTGCTTCCTAAAGCTTGTTCTTTAGTTTAGGAGTTTAAATAATAGTATTAGGTAGGTTAGGGGAGTGAGAGAAGTGAGAATTAGTGTGGAGACTCTTCTAGAAAGAAGCAGTGATGGTTCTCTTCATCGATTCTCCCATTAAAGGGATGCTCTCTACAATGATCGGCTAAGCTTCTATTAAGGATTGGATGTAGTCTTCTTAACCCTATGTCTCTCTTTTAATATTTATTTATGCATGAATCATTTCTATTCCTTATTGGTAATTTCATTCTGTCCTTAATGCTTGATCATACTTGATCACTAGTTTCATGAATTTAACCCTAAGTGAGACTGGAAAGTAATCTTAGGGCTTGAACCGAATGATTTTACTCATTACGTTACGTTGCTAGGAATAAGGCATAATGTTCTAATTGCATAAAGCACACGATTACGATTATAATGCTGGGGTATTTACTTCATATGCGAGGGATCGATATTCGGTAGATATCCTTAGAACTCGAATGCGAGGGATCAATTTGGGGTAAAATAGTGTGCATCAATAAAAATAGAAATTGATTTATGCATGGTAAAAGTTAATTGAATACTAAGGGTAAGAATGATGAAATCCAATCCCACTTTCTCATAAGTATATTTCATTTTTGCTAAGTTTAGTTATTTTTTGTTACTTTCTTAAACAAATGAAATTCCGCTAATCCTACTTGTACATAACTATTGAACTATTAAATTCGCTTTGGATTAACTGAGTAGCTCAAGTCCCTATGGAGACGATCTTATAAATTTTTGTAACTTACAACGAAAAATTGGTACGCCTGCCGAGAGTCCTAACACTTTCCACTTTTGGTGTTCACCAAATTCACCTCCTCATTAGGATTAGCCTCAGTTTAAGAAAAAAGAGTGTTATTAAGAGCTCTTTGGGAGAGAAGAGCGTGCATAATGTTGGAAAGTTGAGTCTCTATGAACTTCATGCACTCATCATTCTTGGCTATATATTTGATCATAGCATCTTCTAGCGATGGCCTTCTTCTCTCTTTCTGCCTTAGCCTTTGATTCTGAATATGTGGAGGCATTCTATACACATTACGATTTTTCGCCTGCCTAGTACTTTGGCTGAATATGTTAAAGGATTATATCCCATACTCTGTCTACCAACATAGTTTACTTCTTCCATGGCTTGAGCAAGTGCCATATTCATAGGGCATTCTCCTCCTCTTTGGGCCTCCCCTCACTTATCACAAGTGGAAGTGTGGATGCCATAATCTATATCCGATCCCACATCATAGTCTCCATTTTCTTAGACAACATCTGGAGTTACTGCCCAATGGTTGAGTTAGATGCTTCCGTCTCCACCTGATTCACTAGTCACTTCACAATCCCCCCGTCCTCGAAATTGTTGTAAGGATTAAAGGACATGTCTTCAATGATCTTGGTGGCTTCATAAGATGGCTTCAACATAAAATTTCCCCCACAGGCGGCATTGACACTTGTCTTATTATGAGAGGACACCCCTCCTTAGAAAATCTATACAAACCTTTGTGAGCTAAAACCGTGATGTAAGGAACTCCATAACAACTCTTGAAACCTCTCTTATGCTTTAGCCAAAGTCTCATGTTCCTTTTGAACAAAATTATAGACGTCCCTTTGTTTCTAATTAGTCTTGACTATTAAGAAGTACTTCCAGAGGAACTTGTTGGTGCACTAATCCAGGTAGTAATAATGTGCTCAGGGAATGCACAAAGCCAATCCCAAGTTTTCCCATTTAATGAAAATCGGAAAGCAACCAATCTCACAATTTGCAAGCACGTTTTGCACATTGATGTTGCCAATCAACCTTAGGAAACCATGTCTATCACATTGATTGCAAGCACGTTTAACCAATCTCACATGTGTGCCATGGGGTCTTTAGATATGTAGGAAGCCATGTTTATGCTCAAAATTGCCTCCTGCCCCCAAAATTGGCAACTACATGATGTTGGCTATCGCCACTTGAGGAGTGAGATAGTCTAACAGGGTTTGCTCCACCCGTTCATTAACAACATCCTTACCCCTATTGCCTCCTCCGTTTCCAACCTTGTTTCTTCTCCTCTGTTCAGCTCTATTTCTATGAACAACTTTCTTGATCTCAAGTTTGTGCAAGAGTTCAGGCCTCTGGGAGCTACTTTGCATGCACTGAAAATAGAAGAAAAGGATTAAACGCAAATGACAATAAGAAAATAAAAATAACACAAAATTTAAAAAAAAATAAGGATTTAAATAATTAAAACAAAGCTAAAATTAAAAAATAGAAAAATAAAAGCTATACACACTATGAATAGAAATTGCTTGGTTCACAACTAGTTCTTGGTAGCGGCACCAAAAACTTGGTGCGTAAAATATGTTCGCTAAGAGCAAGCATACCCTATGCACAGTAACAATGGACCTAAGTCCAAATATCGTACCCTAAGGGCTAGTTGTATTCTCGTGATAATTTAATTCATATTAAACTAATAATTTGGATTTTTATCAATAGTTGAAGAAATTGTATTCAATTACTCATTGGAAAAAATAGACTTCAAGAGAAAATAAAAATTAAAGATAGTGAAATGAGTTTAACAGAAAAGAAAATTATGACTAGAATCATGCAATTGAATTCCCCCAATTCCTCTCAATTGGATTTTTAATTATTCTTCAATCAACGATTCCTCTTTAATTATGTAATAGGTTTTGATCAAACTCTATCAACCATCTTTCTCTTAATTTGAATCCTATTTGGTCAATTAGAAATTAAATTAAGAGAAAGTGTAAATTCGGAGAGAATAGTCAAAATTATCAATTGTATTTGAATACATTTGATCATTCATTATATTAAAGGACTCAATTATTTTATAGTTCTATCTTTCATACAAAGTTGGCCACGGATACACAAACTATTAAAAGATAGAGTGATCAATTCTAAAGGCAATTAAGCACAATAAAATAACATAATTGATCGAATAAAGACAAATTTAAATTGATAAAATTGGGGTTCATATGCAGATTACATCATAACCCTAGAAAAGAGGATTTTGCTAGCCATAGACACATACAAGCAAACAAAAAAACTCAACTACATTGAGAAAGGGTAGAGAAATTACACATTCAGAGTCCCCGTAATCTTCCTCATGTGCTTCCTAATCTGATGAAGCTCTCAAACTATGCCTAACTCACTCACAATGTTCTATTTCATAACAGAGGAAAAGACCCCTACTTGTTTTCCCTCTTCTATTTATAGTACAAAATTAAAATGTCTAACATGGAAAGGAGCACGATTGTGCTAAACAAGAGCACGACTGTTCTCGAAAAATAGTGACGCTAAAAGCCCAATTGTGGAATTTGGAGAACGACCATCCGAGGGTGTTTTGATGAGCACGACTCCTCAAAGCAAGGACATTCTTTGAAAATCTAACATTGTTTCTCAATTCTTGAAAATCATAGCATGGGTGTGCTAAAGAAGCATGGGTGTGTTGGAATGAGCATAACTATTCTCTCAAAGGGCATGGTCATGCTCTTCATCAGAGTTCTCTTTTACTTCTTTTTTTCAGTCTCTCTTTGAATTTTCCCTCATTTTCCTGCCTCTAGACCAATTGTTAAACACTTTATAAATATCCATTAGTTTTACCAAAAAATTATGATCAAAATATGTTAAAACATAACAAAAACTCATTCCCAAAATATGTACAATTTCAGTTTATCAATTAGTTACATGGATTACTAACTGATCATTAAAAGAAAAATTGCTAATCTTTTATTTAGTGTTGATAGTTACATGAATTACTATTTAATTATCAACAAGGGCCCTTCGAGCACGGATTAAAGAATAAAAAAAAGCAAAAATAAAATGTACATTCTAATGTGATTTTTAATACAATCTTTTTGTTTATGCAGATTTCTAATTTTTAACTTGTGCCTATTAAAATAATCTTACATAACATATCTTTAATTTGTATAATATCTATTTCTTTCATCTTTATTTAGGTGAGTCCCAATATTTAGAGACTCTTAAAATCCCAACACCTAATAGACACTCATTTTTGTCTCTATCACTTTCTTCCTATAATATCATAATACTTATCATATTTATACATTTATTTCTCTTCTATCTCTTTACCCATAAGGAATTAAAAGAAGAAAATTTTTGTTAGGATGCATAAAATTGTATTATCTATGATTTTTTTATATTTTCCTATGATTTTTACAATACATTTTTTTTTTCATTTTAAATCCTTAGTCAATGCCCTAAGAACACTGGTTAATAAAACTCTCTCTTTATCTCTCTAAGTGTGTAATAGCATTTGAGTGTTTATTGATCTTTTTCCTTTTTTTGGTAATACTCAGATGTGAAGGTCCTGAATCCTAGGAGCCAACCATTTAAAAGAGTTTCCATTTCCACCCCAACTTTTTTTTTATATTGTAGCTTGTGTATTTTTTATGGCTAAAATATAATTTTTATTCCTATAAATATCAAAATGTTTGAAATGTGTTCATGCAAAATTTCGAGTATGTTTTTCGTCCTCGCAAAATGTAAATGTGTGATATTTTGTCTCGAAGCTGGATTTGGGAGATCCAATCCTATGTGTTAATGTCAGGTCCTTGTCATGTGTCAAGGAAAAACATTCCAAACATTTCAATATTTATAGGAATGAAAAATATATTTTAGCCTTATTTTTATTATTGATTATTGACTGCAAGAGCGATTGACAGAGTGACAATCTCATCAGTAGTGACTATGCAGCCATGCTACTTTTGACTTGACTTTGTTTTGCATGTACCGATTTATAGCAATTGGTGTTTGATTATTAAACTTTACAAAAAATTTCCCCCTTACTAAAAAAAAATGATTCAATGCTAACTAAGAAAATTAGTTAATCACGATTAATTGTATTAATCTTTAATATTTTTTTCCAATTTATCCTTTATTGAAACTTGATATTAGAAATTAAAAAAATCATTAAAACTAACACCTCAATTAAATGAAGGATATTTTAAAGACAATAACATTAATAAAGTAACCATAGTTAAAATTTTCTGATATTTAAGACCAAAAAATACTTCCTCCAGTCTCGAATATAAGCAAAAAAGACAAACCTCACATTTATTAGAAAAATTAGTTAACTTCATTATATTGTATCATTTTCAATTAACACTACTATAAAAAAAAGAGATTTCATGACGGTTAATCAAGGACTTTCGTGATAGTTTTTAACTGTCATGGAATCTACTGTCATAGAAATTTCATTGTTTTCCATAATGATTTTTAAACCATCATAGAACATCCATTTCTATGATGATTTTAAAAAACTGATGTGAAATTCATGGTGTTTTTACAAAAGTAGTCTCATTACATATATTTTTATGACGATTTTCTTAAAAATCATTATAAAAGATACACTTTCAACATCGATTGTCCAAAAAAAGGTCGAAAGTTCCTCTTCTATGATGGTTTTGAGAAAAAACAATGTTTGAAAGTGTATCTTCTATGACGATTTTTGTTGCTTATAGTTGAGATTAGAGGAACTTAGTGTTTTTTTCCCTTATATTTAAGACTAGATAAATGGAGTAGTTCTTAAGAATTATGGGATAATTATAGGGTATTTGTTTATGTTACTAGGGTCATTTATTTTATTTCATATTGTATAATATTATACTTCCAAAAGATATTGCATAACATTATAAAACTTACTAAAAAGGAGTTAAATAAATTCTCCATAATTATTCCATGTCCATTGGAGATACTCTAAATATTCTAAAAGAAAAGTTCAAAATTTACGCCATTTATATAAGAAGAAAACTCAAATGCAACTTAATTATTATTGATAGTTTTATTCTATAATCAGCTTTGATATTTAATTTTGATAATTGTTTCTACATCTAGACAGATAAAAGGGACAATAATTATTAAAATAAAATGTCCAAATCAGCAGTCTAGATCCGTCTGTCATCAAAGCCCACCTGAAAAAAAATTCACTTAAAAGATTAGTCGTCTCTCAGAATATCCCCTCCTCCCACACAACAAAGGGTCTTTCCCAACTCCACCTCTACTCCCGCACCTCTTCTGAGTACCTCCCTATATCCCTCACTGAACTTAGCATGTTCTCCGCAATTTGGTAAAGTTGAGGAAACCTTGATTTCAAGCTCCACTCTCCACACCACCTATTTTTCAAGAAAGATTAGTTGCTCCATCACCTACTTTCCTCCTAACATTACTATTGAACCATCCATATAAGCCAAAATCATTTGAATCTATGTCCATAACATTTTTCCCCCAGATAGACCCTCTATAACTATCACCCCTGCATGAAATCTTGGAAATTCCCATATTTATACTTGAGCAAATCACACGATATAGAAAATTATCATTAACAAAATGCCAATGCCATTTGTCCAATAAACTAATATTAAACCATTGCAGATTTTTCACTCCCAATCCACCTTGTACCTTAGGTAAACATATCTTCGACAAACTAATCCACGACAGTACTCGGGACTTTATAAAATGGAAAGAAGTAGAGAGGAAGACTACTTAAAACAAAATTCAGAAGAACTACTCTTCCTCCTATCGACATCAGCTTTCCTTTCTATCCAACTAGTTTTTTTCGAAAGGATTCTATGACTGCTTCTCACAAAACACATATTCTAGGACTCAATCCAATAGGTATCCCCAGGAATTTGAGGGGCAATGATGCAACATTACAATGTAAAAACACTCTTGCCGCTTGCAAAAAATGATCATCAACATTAATCCCATATAATTTGCTCTCACAAAAGTTCACTCTAAGCCCCGACACCATCTCAAAGCTACGCAAAATGGCCTTCAAGGTCCAGAGATTCTGAAACGAGACATCTCCCATGATGATTGAGTCATATGCATACTGTCAAATAAAAAATTGTTACTAGGTGGAGTGTATAGTTTGTTGATTTTATTTTATTTTATTAAATTAGGTGGTGTAAAATATAGGAACACTTCACACTTAACCAAGAGGGGGGCTGAATTGGTTAGACTTGGTAAATTAAAATTTTCTTAAACAAAATCAGAATTTTTCCTTAGGATCTTTATCACTTTTGAAACTAATAATCCTTATTCAATCAAATGTTCAGTCCAAGGTATCCAATAGCTCAAAATTGAATTAATAAACAAAGCAAGACAATCAAGTTGAACAGAATATAATCCAGAGAGAAATCAAGATCAAAGCACACAAAATTTATACTGGTTCACTTCAAACACTATGAAGCTACAACCAGTTTTCTTCTACTCAACACTAGAATGAAGTTCAACTATTGCAATTTTCTGTTCTTACATGTAATTACAAAGTCTCTCTTTATCCACCCTAGATAAAGTTCAGAAATCTAAAACACTATTACATTCTTAGAGACAACCCCACTGAGAACACTACTCAGCACAACCCCTAGAGAAACTCTATCTCTAGATTACAAGCAAGAAACCCAATTACAATAGACAATCAAATACAAGTTCACAAAAGAATTACAACCACAAAGTTTAAGGAAAGAAATCACCTGATGATCCAGTGAATGACATGCAAATGAATGAATACAACAGGTTGAGTAATGAAAACAATCTCAGAACATCACTTTCCTTATCCTTTGAAAAGAATCTTCTTGCTTCAAGAATCACTTAACAACCCATGAGTGTTTTAGTGAGAGCAAGAACTCATAGAACCCAGAATATCACTAAGAATGTGTTTAGAAAGCTTATTTATGCTCAGAATACGAAAATTGATCAAGTTCCTAAACAAGCTGAGCAAGGGTTCTATTTATAACAAACTTTCTAACCGTCAGTAATCAATTACATACGCTCCTGTAATCCATTATTTTGCTTATATAATCGATTATTTCAAGACTGTAATCGATTAAACTGTTCAACAAACTTCTGGATATGAGCAACAAACAGAATAATAGATTATTCCGTCTTGTAATCGATTAAGACAGGAAGCTTTATAACTTGAAATACACTATGTAATCGATTACGGATTCTGGTAATCGATTAAGACAGGAAGCTTCACAAACTTGAAATACACTATGTAATAGATTACGGATTCTGGTAATCGATTAATGAAGTAAAACATGTTAAGCATAAGCATATGATATAATCGATTACTGTCTTTGGTAATCAATTAAGACAGGGAGGTGATTTTTTCTGTTTAGCCTATGTACAGCTCATTGGTAATCGATTAAAATGTTCATCAAGGCAGTTTATATGTGAACCAAGGTAAAATAATCGATTAAACCGATACGTAATCGATTACATTATTCTTGAAAAGTTTTCCAGAATGCACTAAGAACAAAATAATCGATTCTTATCTTGATGTAATCGATTAAATCAGTAGAAAACTTATTTTTCCAAAAACCTTTGATTTGATTCAAAAACTTAAACAGTTTTATCAAAGCCTTGTGAATTCTATTTCTTAAACTAATTGACTTAATGAATGATGTGAATGCAATGCACTTAGACCACCAGAAATGCTTATTCCTTGTACATTTAATCACGTTATTCTTCAATACTTCAAGGCATGTTGAAAACTAAAACCAAGCTTGATTCTTTGTCCATTCTTCAAGTGATTCCTTTGAAACCAACAATCTCCCCCTTTTTGGCTTTAAACATGCCAAATCTTCAGTTGATTAACAGTAAGGCTTGGAGTTAATTATGAGTCAATTTGAAGAACCTTAAGCTTTGCAAACCTGAAAATTTTCAATGCCTTTTCCAAGAACAAGTGTTAAAAGCATTTGTGATTCAGTTAGCATTTAATTTCAAGTCATATATATATTGATTAGCTTCCTTTTAACATCAAAGCTCCCCCTAAATTTCAGCATCCATTCAATTCAAGATTTTGGGCAAAAATGAACCAAAAAACAGGGGCAAACAGAGTATGATACAGAACATGCTTAATTATTCACTTCTCCCCCTTAATCAAACATTTCTCCCTCTATTTGGCTTGTTAAAAGGCAAAAACAGTAAAGGCACAGCGGATCATGAACTGAAAGTATTATATAAAGCTTTAAGGGAGCCAATACAAATTGAAATTTAAAAATACTATAGTTCAAATACATAAAAACATAAAATTTAAAGCAAACTACATAAGACTAGAATTCTACAAATGCATTATCATTCATGTTTGCATCTATGGAATCTAGCCTTTCCCTAATTTCTTCTAAAGCCTCATGAGTTTCAGCTTTGAAGTCTTCTTATATCTTAAGCATAGAGTTTATCTTCTCGAGCATCAAGGACTCAAACTGGGAATAGAGAGGCTGTTGAGGATTCCTTTCCTCATCTTCTGAATCCGCAGCAACTTGATCTTCAACAGCAACAGCAGTAGCAGGAGGGGCTTGACCAGCCATGATCCACCCATCAGGGGTTTTCCTCATCCCCATTTTGGTGAGATGCTTCTCCTTGATCAGGCTGTTGGAGGAGTTGGTGTTATCAACCACTTCATTTTCAACATCTATGTTGAAGTGGTCAATGAATCTAGAGACAAGCACAAGGTAAGGGAATGGATAATTAATCAATCTCTTAGACTTAAGCATTATTTCTTGAAAGATAAGCACCCAGTTCATGGGTATGTTATTCTTCAACCTATAGACCAATTGAAGGTTTTCATCCATTGCTTGGGCATGATTAGTAGCCCTTGGTGTGACCACATAGTTGATGATGTAATGGAGGAGTCTATCCTCAGGAGTCATGGGTCTAGTATCCAATCTATTCCTAAGTCGCATGTGTGGATCATGCAACATCTCCCTATATGTGTCCATTTTGTTGTACCCATTAGGTTCCTCATCAAACCTCCTAGCTCCCTCACAAATAACTCCAGCCACAGACTCCCAAACCTCAGGGGTAATCTCCCTTTGTATAGACCCTTTGGCACAGGTGTAGAAAACCTTCACCAAATTAGGGTAGAAAGTGCCCTTCATTTCTAGAAATCTTCTAAGCCTTTGGACTTCGAAGTAGGCTGGGAATTGGAAACCTTCTCTTATAAACCAATCTAACTCTAGGTATTTAGGAGAGGCTACATGTTTGGTTGCATCGAACTCTAAGTAGTTCATCTTATTAGACTCTGTGGAGAACCACAAATCAAGTCTGTTTGGGGATTGAGGTGGAGGTGGGTTAGAAGAAGACTCTCCTACTTTCCTTTTAGAGGACCTAGCCCTTTTTGGTGTAGGGCTTGACATAGTTTCAGGATGTTGTATTGAACACAAGAAGCACTGAAAACTCAGAAGGTTCAGAGAAGAAATATACAATGGTGCAAATGGTTTGTTGAAGCAATGCATTATTTATAGGCACAAATAAGGCTCCTAACGTTCATAATTTTGAAAAAATAGTTGTTGGTGACAGTTAAGGCACTTCAATGGCCTTGGATTTGCTTTGGATTTGGTTGGGCAGTTACATTTTCAAAGAAAAAATTGTCAGAGCAAGTTCAACAACATAAATAATCGATTATTTCCTTAAGTAATCGATTATTTCAGCACATTTGGGACACAAAAATTACACATAGTAATTGATTATCCCGTGTGATAATCGATTATTTTCCTACTAGTCAGAGGTAGAAGATGACATGTAATTGATTATATGCTAATGTAATCGATTATATTGTAGATTTGGGGATTTTATGAAGTATCAAAACTTTGTGTAATCGATTATCCCGAGTGGTAATCGATTATTCCAGGAAGATCAAAAATTTTAAGCTTGTGGGTAATCGATTACCTTATGGTGGTAATCGATTATTCCAGTGTGACATTTAAACTGGAAATGGTTTTTTTTATATATAATAATCGATTATCCCGATTTGTAACCGATTATTCCAAAGGGACTTAATTTCATAAACATGAAGAGTAATCGATTACCAAATCAATGTAATCGATTACAAGAGCACAACTTGCACACATAATGTGATTTTTGATTAATTTAATCGATTAACCCGTGGTGTAATCGATTATTACAGCAAATGTATCAGAAACAGAGCATTTTAGCAGATCAAATTGAATTTCAATCATTCAATGATGAATGCAGCAGTGAGGCTTCAAATAGTCATGGAAAAGCATACATTTAACCAAGCTAGCATATATTGTTCTCATCAAGAATGCCTAGCATGTTTCTAAGTGCATAAAATCTATCCTTTGGCAAAGATTTAGTGAATATGTCAGCTAGTTAATTATGGGTATCAATTAACTCAACCTTGATGTTTCCTTTCTGCACATGATCTATTATGAAATGATGTCTGATTTCAATGTGCTTGGTCCTTGAGTGCATGACAAGATTCTTTGAAATATTTATTGCACTTGTGTTGTCACAAAGTAATGGTATCTCCTTAAGATCAACTCTATAATCTTGCATTTGTTGCTTAAGCCATAGGCTTTGTGCACAACAACTCCCAACTGAGATATATTCAGCCTCAGCAGTTGACAAGGCCACACAAGCTTGTTTCTTGCAATTCCATGATATGAGTGAGCTTCCAAGGAGATGACAAGTTCCACTTGTACTTTTCCTATCAAGTTTACATCCTGCAAAATCAGAATCAGAAAATCCAATAATATTTATTGGTACACCTTTAGGATACCATAGCCCAACTGTGGGTGTTGTCTTGAGGTATTTGATGATCCTTTTGACTGCTGTAAGGTGAGACTCTCTTGGATTTGCTTGATATCTTGCACACAAGCAAACACTTAGCATAATATCTGGTCTACTTGCTGTCAAATATAGTAAGGAGCCAATCATTCCTCTATATTTGGATTCATCCACCTTCTTCCCTTTTTCATCTGAATCAAGGTATGTTGAAGTTGCCATAGGAGTTGTAACATCTTTGCTTTTCTCCATCTCAAACTTCTTGATGACTTCAAGGCAATAATACTTTGATTGATTGAGGAAAGTTCCATTCTTCATTTGCTTAACTTGAAGTCCTAGAAAGAATGTTAACTCTCTCATCATAGAAATCTCAAACTCTTTTTGCATAGATGCAGAAAATTCTTTACAAAGCATTTGATTAGTTGAACCAAAGATAATGTCATCAACATATATTTGAACCAATAGGATATTATCCTTATGCCTCTTGATAAACAAGGTTTTATCAACATTTCCCCTTGCAAAAGATTGATCAAGTAGAAACTTACTCAATCTTTTATACCATGATCTTGGAGCTTGTTTCAGACCATAGAGGGCCTTTTTTAATTTAAAAACATGATTAGGATGTTTAAAATCAGAAAAACCTGGAGGTTGTTCAACATATATGTCCTCCTCTATGTAACCATTCAAAAAGGCACTTTTGACATCCATTTGATAAAGTTTGAAATCCATTAATCATGCATATGCAAGTAATAGCCTAATTGCTTCCAATCTTGCAACTGGAGCAAAAGTTTCCTCATAGTCAATGCCTTCCTCTTGGTTGTAACCTTTAACAACCAATCTAGCCTTGTTTCTTACTATGATTCCACTTTCATCAAGTTTTTTCCTAAAAACCCACTTGGTACCAATAGGCTTAATTGATGAAGGTCTAGGAACAAGTTCCCAAATTTCATTTCTTTTGAATTGATTCAGTTCATCATGCATGACATCCATCCAATGTTCATCTTGCAAGGCATGGTTAATATCTTTAGGTTCAATTTGAGATACAAAAGCCATGTCACAACATAAATTTCTAAGAGAAGATCTAGTAGAGAATCCCTTTGACACTTCACCAATAATATTGTCTAGTGAGAGGTCTCTTGTAGTTCTCCATTCTTTTGGCCTTTGGTTGGAAGTTGATGGAATTGCTTCAGCACTAGGTTCACTTTTCTCATTGATTGATAGTTTCTCAAGCTGGACATTTTGCTGTAATTGACCTGCATCTTCATCACAATCTTTTTCCTCTTTTGAGGGTTAGATTCATCACAAATTACATGGACAGATTCTTCCATGCACATGGTTCTTTTGTTGAAGACTCTATATGCTTTACTTTGCAATGAATATCCAAGAAATATGGCTTCATCAGCCTTTGCATCAAACTTTCCTAGTGATTCTTTCCAATTTTTTAAAACAAAACACTTGCAGCCAAAAGTTCTTAAATGAGAAATATTGGGTTTTCTTCCTTTGTATAACTCATAAGGTGTTTTCTTCAAGATGGGTCTTATGAGTAATCTATTTAAAGTGTAACAAACAGTGCTTACTGCATCAGCCCAAAAATACCTTGGTAAATTTGTCTCATTTAGAAGTGTTCTTACACCTTCTTCAAGTGATCTGCTTTTTCTCTCCATAACACCATTTTGTTGAGGTGTTCTTGGAGCTGAAAAGTTGTGGTTAATTCCATTTTCTTCATATAATTTTTCAAAATGTTCATTTTGGAATTCTCCACCATGATCACTTCTAATTGAGATAATTTTACACTCTTTCTCATTTTTAATAAGTTTGGCCAATGTTCTGAAAGTATGGAAAGCATCACTCTTGGATTTCAAATACAAAGTCCAAGTAAATCTAGAGTAGTCATCAACAATAACAAGTCCATAGTAGTTACCACCTAAACTCATGGTTCTAGAAGGACCAAACAAATCAATGTGCAGTAATTCAAGTGGTCTTGAGGTGGAAACAATGTTTTTACTTTGAAAAGAGATTTTGGTTTGTTTCCCCTTTTGACATGCATCACATAGTTTGTCCTT
>PYAF01002329.1:997084-1007676 GCA_007407185.1 Glycine tomentella | reverse complement strand
ACTCTCCTATGCCACAACCATGTTTCATCTAACTTACTCATTAAGCATGTAGTCTTATGGAATAATGCATGGTCTATGGAAAGCAAATAAATGTTACCTTTTCTTTTGCCAATGTGGATTACTTCTCCACTTTTACCATCACATATCATGCAACAATCTTGATTGAAAGAAATTTTAAAACCTTTATCGCATAATTGACTTATGCTTAGTAGATTATGCTTTAAGCCTTCAACATAGAGTACATTGCTGATATTTGTGTTCAAGCTGTCACCAATGTTTCCTTCACCTATGATCTTCCCTTTGTTGTTGTCTCCATAAGTAAAATAACCCTCATCTTTAAGTGTAAGATTTTTGAACAAGGACTTGTCACCGGTCATATGCCTTAAGCAGCCACTATCAAGATACCATAAGGAAGAGCTTGCTCTAAGACATACCTACAAAAAGAACAAATCACTTCATAGGAGAAGGTACCCATTTGAGTTTGGATCCAAAGGGGTTAGTTGCTTGCTTTTTCTTTTCTACCCAAATACACTCACCATTTGGGACATAAAATCTTCTTGCAAAACATTGGTAAGATGTATGTCCTTTCTCCATACAATAGTGACAAACAACAACTTTATATGAATTTCTAAAGAACCTCTTTTGATTGAATCTTGGTTTCTTCCTCTTCTTCTGTTTTGCAGGTACAAATGTTGTCTTTTGAACACTTTTAAAACTCTTTTTGTACCCCAATCCAGAAGTGTCACCAAACTGTTTTTGAGCACTTAACATATCATTCAAATCACATTTTCCTTTGTTAAGTTTTTCCAAGATATCAATCAACTCATTGTTCTTTGAAACAATCTGCATATATTTTTCTTCTTGATTAAGTCTATACTCATCAAAAACTTTTTGCAACATTTCATATTTGTCAATAGTTGTAGAGGAAGAGGCACAAACACAACCACTTGATTTATAGCTTGAAGTAAGTTTTTCATTTTCTTCCTTCAAGTTACAAACTTCAGTTTGTAATTCCATTATTTTTGCAAGATGATCCTCAAGGTTTTTCTTAAGCTTATTGTTGGATTTAGCAAGTTTTTTAGCCTCTTTATGCATCTCTTGAAAAGCAAAAATGGCTTGATCAAGTTCAGAGGTTACCTCATCTTCTTCATCTAAGAGATCATCATTCTCTTCATTGACAATTAAAGTAAGGCCTATGTTAGCTTCCTCTAATTCAGTGGAGGATTCATAAGTTGTAGAATCATTGTCCTCCCAAGCAATGTAGGCTCTTCTTGGCTTTGCTTCTCTCTTGCCTTTGTTGTCACTTTGTTGTTTCTTCAAGTAGATTGAACATTCTGATTTTATATGGCCAGGTTTGCCACATTCAAAGCATGTGAAGTTGTTGTCAATCTTCTTGATGTTGCTAGTGTTGTTGTTGGTATTGCTCTTGTTGTTTCTTATGAATCTTTTGCCCTTATTCTTCTTTAGAAATTTGCTGAACTTTTTCACAATCAAGTTCATGCTTTCTTCATCTTTCTCATCACTTGAGTTTTCTTCTTTTTCTACCTTAGGCGCTGCAGCCTTTAGTGCAATTCCTTTGCTTTTTCTATCTACATCTTCACCAAAGGCTAGTTGAGATAATTCTAATTCAGACTCAAGTAACTTACCAAAAAGAGCAGCCATGGTCATTTGTGAGAGATCCTTAGATTCTTTGATAGTTGTCACTTTTGGTTGCCATGCTCTAGTGAGACACTTCAAGATTTTGATGTTCAATTCTTCAACATCAAAGGTCTTCCCAAGTCCTAAGAGATGATTCACTATGTGTGTGAATCTTGTTTGGAGTTGAGAGATGCTTTCATTTTGGTTCATCTTGAACATCTCATATTCATGTATCAAAGAGTGCTTTCTTGATCTCCTCACCTCTTCAGTTTCTTCATGGGTGATTTCTAGCATCTCCCACATCTCCTTGGCACTTGTACATCTAACTGTTCTGAAGAATTCATCAGAAGAAAGAGTAGAAGTTATCATATTCTTGGCTTTAAAATCATACTGAGCAATCCTCTTTTCTTCATCATTTATCTCATCCCAATCTTTGGGAATCATGTTATTATCAACAACTTTGATTGGTACCCTATGACCTTTTTCAATTGCATTCCAAGCACCTGGATCATTAGATTGAATAAAGATTTTCATTCTATTTTTCCAAAAACTGAAATGCTCCCCCTCAAACAAAGGAGGTCTGTTTAAGGAGGCACCTTCCTTGAAGGTTATTTGTGAAGTATTCATTTTTTAAAGAAAGTGATCTTGAGTAAATTTCAAGACCTAGCTGTTGATGTCAATTGTAAAATATAGGAACACTTCACCCTTAACTAAGAGGGGGGTGAATTGGTTAGACTTGGTAAATTAAAATTTTCTTAAACAAAATCAGAGTTTTCCCTTAGGATCTTTATCACTTTTGAAACCAAGAATCCTTATTCAATCAAATGTTCAGTCCAAGGTATCCAATAGCTCAAAATTGAATTAATAAACAAAGCAAGACAATCAAGTTGAACATAATATAATCAAGAGAGAAATCAAGATCAAAGCACACAAAATTTATACTGGTTCACTTCAAACATTATGAAGCTACATCCAGTTTTCTTCCACTCAACACTAGAATGGAGTTCCACTATTGCAATTTTCTGTTCTTACAAGTAATTACAAAGTCTCTCTTTATCCACCCTAGATAAAGTTTACAAATCTAAAACACTATTAGATTCTTAGAGACAACCCCATTGAGAATACTATTCAGAACAACCCCTAGAGAAACTCTATCTCTAGATTACAAGCAAGAAACCCAATTACAATAGACAATCAAATACAAGTTCACAAAAGAATTACAACCACAAAGTTTAAGGAAAGAAATCACTTGATGATCCAGTGAATGACATGCAAATGAATGAATACAACAGGTTGAATAATGAAAACAATCTCAGAACATCACTTTCCTTATCTTTTGAAAAGAATCTTCTTGCTTCAAGAATCACTTAACAACCCATAAGTGTTTTAGTGAGAGCAAGAACTCATAGAACCCAGAATATCACTAAGAATGTGTTTAGAAAGCTTATTTATGCTCAGAATACGAAAATTGATCAAGTTCCTAAACAAGCTGAGCAAGGGTTCTATTTATAACAAACTTTCTAACCGTCAGTAATCAATTACATACGCTCCTGTAATCCATTATTTTGCTTATATAATCGATTATTTCAAGACTGTAATCGATTAAACTGTTCAACAAACTTCTGGATATGAGCAACAAACAGAATAATAGATTATTCCGTCTTGTAATCGATTAAGACAGGAAGCTTTATAACTTGAAATACACTATGTAATCGATTACGGATTCTGGTAATCGATTAAGATAGGAAGCTTCACAAACTTGAAATACACTATGTAATCGATTACGGATTCTGGTAATCGATTAAGACAGGAAGCTTCACAAACTTGAAATACACTATGTAATCGATTACGGATTCTGGTAATCGATTAATGAAGCAAAACATGTTAAGTATAGGCATATGATATAATCAATTACTGTCTTTGGTTATCGATTAAGATAGGGAGGTGATTTTTTCTGTTTAGCCTATGTAATCGATTACAGCTTTGAAGTATACAATTTTGTATGGTGAATCTATAAAAACAGTCTCCTTTATATCTATTTAAATTGCATTGATTCAATTTATTATTTATAAGAATTAATTCGATTGTAAGAAAATCAAGAATTCTTAAGTAAATTAAGTAAATTCAGATTTATATCAAAATTTCAAAATTAGTGTCATTACTACTATTGATCAATAAAAATATCTATAAAAAGTAAAAAGCGAAGAGAAGGGAAAAACTTTCATTTTTTTTATGGTAAAAAATTCATTTATACCTGTTATTTCACAAGAAAAAAAAAAGAAAAAAATGTTCATCAAGGCAGTTTATATGTTAACCAAGGTAAAATAATCGATTAAACCGATACGTAATCGATTACATTGTTCTTAAAAGTTTTCCAGAATGCACTAAGAACAAAATAATCGATTCTTATCTTGATGTAATCGATTAAACCAGTAGAAAACTTATTTTTCCAAAAACCTTTGATTTGATTCAAAAACGTAAGCAGTTTTATCAAAGCCTTGTGAATTCTATTTCTTAAGCTAATTGACTTAATAAATGATGTGAATGCAGTGCACTTGGATCACCAGAAATGCTTCTTCCTTTTACATTTAATCACAAGTTATTCTTCAATACCTCAAGGCATGTTGAAAGCTAAAACCAATCTTGATTCTTTGTCCATTCTTCAAGTGATTCCTTTGAAACCAACAGGTGGTTTTGTAAAATTATATACTAAATTAGATGATTGTGAAAATTATTTATCAATGATTTTGACTTTTGACATCGGTTATAATTATAACTGATGTAGAAAAATGACGCTTTACATCAAACATTGAATGAAAATGAATGTTAAATTATACTTGTACCCGTATCCATCAATATTATAATTTTTTTCACAACATATATCTACATAATATATATTAAAGATTTTATTGTTATAATTTTTAAAAATATAAATCAATTAGCTTAATAGTTAAATAATTAAATAACAAACTTAAACTATAAATTTAACTAACAATATTTTAATTTCTTTGTTATTCATTATATTTATATATTGTTTGAATTAAACTAAATTAAAGATGTAAAATTATAAAAAGAGTGTAGTAGATTATTCGTGAGTATATCTAAACCCAATAAAATTAGACAAGAATGAAAATATTTATTAAAATTTTGAATCCGTACCACCCCACCTTTTGTGAGGAAGGGGATAGGGAGGATCAAACTCGACTCCGTCCCATCCTATTGTCATTCCTAGGTTATATTTCTTTTCATAATTTAAATATGACTTATTTGAAGGCTTAAATGTTTTTTTTTATTTCTTAATGCATGTTTTTTTTAAGTTTGGTCCTTATAAGTTTTTTATTCATTTGTAGTCCCGTGAGTTTACGCCTTTTCAATTTTAGTTATTATAATTTTTTGTTCATTTTTAATAATGTAAGTTTGCATTTTTCAAATTTGACCCCTTTAAAGATAAATTTACTGAGACTAAAAATGAAAAACTTATTTAAAATTAAAAAAAGCGTAAACTTACAAGACCAAATGAACAATAAAATTTACATAAATCAAAATTAAAAAAAAATACAAACTTACATAGATTAAAAAAGATAATTATAGGAACCAAAATAAAAATAAAATGTGAATTTACAAGTAACAAAAACATTTTTAAACTTTTTTTTAATTATTTTTCGTTACGGCCAAGTAAGGCTTTTGAGTTCATCTCGTTTTAATCTAACTTTATTTCCTAAAGATAAGTATTAATTAAGGTCGTAAACTAGTTTTAGTTTATCATATAAAAAACCTAGTTTTAGCTTTAACATATTATAATTGATAAAATTTAGAATATTAAGAATTTTTTTTTGAGTTAGAGATCACGAATATTTCTTACTCACTAAACTAAAGACTATTCACTATCGACCTATATATGTGATAAGAAAATGAATAAAAAAATCAGAAAAGAAATAATAAAAAAACAATTCGGAAATTAAATGCGTGTCTCCTCCTGCATCATCAACGCCCACGAGGACTAGTAAAATTCGGTCAAATCGTTGTTCTCATGTGAACCATTCATTTTGTAATCGATAATCGCTTTTCCTAAGTTCACGTATGTACATCGATTGTGCTACAATTTGAATTTTTCTTCTCTCTTACGATAAGTATATTGTTAAATCAAACTTAAACGTTATATATATATATATATATATATATATATATATATATATATATATATATATATAATTATTAAACACTAAACTAAAGTGCACCCTGGACTGTTTGGAGTTGATCAACTTACACTAAACTAAATTAGAGATTGAATCAACTTACACAAAGATTAATTCTTTTAGAGTTACATTCATTTTTATCATTCATTTTTTTTTAAATCTAATGATTATAATAAATCATTAATCTTATTTATTGAATTTCAAAAAAATGAATGATGAGGATCAAATATAACTCTCCTCATATATATAACTATATACAACATGAAAGAGTTCTTGAAAAACAGGTACAATGTGATTCAATCAAAACATAAACACGAATTGGTTAAGTTATGAGATTATTATATGACGATTCAAGCCTGAGGGTACAAAGATCAATGACAATTCTTGGTCTGTCCAATTCCCAATCAAATGGAACATAAATGCAGTGATACTCATTCTTAATGCATGCAGGTCAAACATAAACACGACTATACGTGAAGCCTAGATACAAGAATCTTTCACATTCTTTAGCTTTGAACCTACGGCTGCGCAATCACGCAACTCCTTTGAAAGTTAGTGTCCCATAAACAACAAGAGAGGATCCCATAGACATAGATTTGTTTCACTTGAACTTGTCTACCAAAGTTTTAAAAAAAAAAAAAAAAAAACTCTAAGATTGAACAGAGGCCATTCACTTACACTATAATTATTAATTAATAGTACAAGTCTCTAAGTGGAGGAAAGGAAGGAAAATCCCCATATCTTTCTGCAGGGTCCATTTTGATCGTGGGCGAGTTGATCATCAATTATTCTTTATTATGGTTTGTCATAATTCTTCAATTCATACTTAGTTTGCTGGAAAAAATATCAAGGACTGTCAGTTGACCCTGTTGGAACCGTCAAATTTTAAAGTATATAACTTATTGATTGTAGCGCTTGGACACAATGAAAGGTCACGAATCACGATAATATAATATTAGTTTAAGAAACACTAAATTATATATCAGTGTGAGGTGTGAAACACTAGAAGATCAGATTGGATAGCAACTTAAAACTTAAAATTTGTTCTAAAGATTGAAACCTTCTCGAAAGCATTTTTGAATAAAAGCATGAAAACAAGATTGCTGAAAGATCGCCCAACAGGTTTATAAGACAACTTTCACAAAACAAATTTGAAAGAGAATTCCATGTACGTATGCAGGAGAAAAAAAACCAGTTAAAGCTTAACAACACAATATAAACACTTATTTATATTGATTTACTCAATCGTTCAAGTTATGTTCAATTATCCTTCAATTTTTTAAAAGGTTTCACGAATCAAAACTAATTACAAAGCAAATATTTTATTCTTTCACTTTTGACTTTCACAAGTATTAATTTTCTAAATCACTTCTTGTATACCCATCAATCTCAGTCTCACACTACAAAATCTGAAGTATTATTTTATCACCAAATCATTTTTGACTTTTTAATACAATTCAAATACAACTCGCAAAAATAGGATTTACAATACAAACAAAATAAAATAAAACTTTGCTAAACAAAGGATTGCACACTGAGCACTTGTGTGCATTCGTCCAGAGACTAGAACTGTATAAGAGCAAGACAAAGCTTAATGATTTTTCTTGAATGCAAAAGTTGTTCTATATAGAGCTTGATTCTTGATTTATAAGCCTCAAGAAGATGACCATTGTGGGACTAGAGCCATTGCAAAAATATTCATGTTCTATTGCAACGTAGTAGTGTTAAAATATTAACTCTGTGAATAACGTTCTACACTTCTTTTTATTTCCTCTTCAATGAGGTATATATATACAGAAGTATTAACAACTTGTAACATAAAAATAGGTAACATCCTAATAGCAAATCATAACAAATTACAGAACAATTACGATGGCTAACGATATGGATTCTATCTACAGTAACAATAATTTGAAATTTATATTTCCTTTCAACACTCCCCCTCAAGTTTGGGGCATGAATATTTGTCATTCCCAACTTGTCAATCATTTCTTCAAAGATTTTCCCAGAAACCGCCTTGGTCAAGATGTCTACGATCTGATCTTCAAATCTTACATGAGGAGTTTGAATGATCCTTCTTTCTAGCTTTTCTTTAATGAAATGCTTATCCACTTCAACATGTTTAGTTCTATCATGTTGAATTGGATTATGGGCTATTTCTATGTCAGCTTTATTGTCACAATACAAGTTCATGGGTTTATCATAAATAATTCCTAAATCTGCCAAAATGCTTTTAATCCATAAGAGTTCACAAATACCATATATTTCATATCTCTGAATTCTGCTTCTGCACTAGATCTTGCCACTATTTTTTGTTTTTTACTTCTCCATGTAACTAAATTTCCCTCCACAAATGTGAAGTACCCTGAAGTAGATTGTCTAGTTGTCTTGTCACCAGCCCAATCTGAGTCTGTATAACCTTCTATGCAAGCTTTGTTGTGTTTTGAAAATAGTAAACCTTTCCCTGGAGAACCTTTGAGGTATCTTAGAATTCGGAATACAGCTTGCATATGCTCCTTACTTGGTGAATGCATGAACCTGCTAACTATGCTAACTGAATAGATAATATCTGGTCTTGTATGGGACAAGTAGATTAGCCTCCCAACTAGTCTTTGGTATCTATTTTTATCTGCATCAATCTGGTCTGGATATATAGCTAGCGAGTCATTCATTTCAATAGGTGTATCAATCGGTTTGCATGCCAACATGCCTGTTTCAGATAATAAATCAAGAATATATTTTCTTTGGGACAAAAATATACCTTCTTTTGATCTTGCCACCTCTATACCAAGAAAATACTTCAAATGGCCGAGGTCCTTTATATCAAACTCAGTTGATAAACACTTTTCTAGTGACTTCATTTCTTCTACATCATCCCCTGTCAATACCATATCATCGACATATACAATGAGTATAGTTATCTTCCCTTCATTATGCTTCATGAACAAGGTATGATCAGAGTTGCTTTGTTTGTATCCAAATTTCTTCATTGCCATTGAGAATTTTCCAAACCATGCTATAGGAAATTGTTTGAGGCCATAAAAAGCCTTCTTAAGCTTGCATTATTGACATCAAATTACCATTTAGGAATCTCCAAGTAGACCTCTTCTTCTAGATTCCCATTTAGGAATGCATTATTGACATCAAATTGTTTTAATGGCCAGTCTCAGTTTGCAGCTATGGAGAGTAGGATCCGGATTGTATTCAATTTTGCCACTAGTGCAAATGTATCTTGGTAATCAACCCCATATTTTTGTGTATAAGCCTTTGCCATAAGCCTTTCCTTGTATCTATCAATGCTTCCATCAGTTTTAAGCTTTACAGTGAATATCCATTTGCATCTAATTGTCTTCTTTCCATTCGGTAGTGGGTTAATTCCCAAGTTTCATTTTTCTAGAGTGCTTCCATTTCTATGTTCATAGCTTTTTTCCAGTTGGGGTCATCTAGAGCTTCCTGCACACTGTTAGGAATAGATACAATAGATAATTGATCTACGGTTAGAGCATATGATTTCGATAGTCTATGAAATGATACATAACTGCTTATTGGGTATTTTACTTTGATTTTTGGGTCAGGTTCATATACTGGTTTAGGTATGCCCTTAGTTGTTCTATCAGACCTTCTAAGTGTTGAATGTGCAGGTAAAAAAGGAGTTGTGCTCTGGTCAGAAATTACCTCATTTGTAGTCTCTATATGAACTTCAGGAGCATCCATAATAGGTGATTCGGTTATGTGAGGTAGACAAGGAGTTTCAGTATGTGAGGGATCATTTACATTAGCTTGTTCTGGTCCTGGAGTGTGACTGATATCTGATGGGCTATGTTGAGGAAGAGTCGGTGCAGTAGTAGAGGTCATAGGTGTAGATAACCATATTTCTTCTTCTCCCATAATTTGTAGTGGACTCTCCCCCTGAGGAGAAGAATTGGAGGCCCCCTTGAATAATAGGGTGTTGATTCATGAAAAATGGCTTCAAGAGTAACATACATCTTGTGAGTTTGGGGATCAAAATAGCGATAGCCTTTTTGGAGGTCTGAATAGCCTACAAAGATACATTTCTTGGTACAGGGGTCAAGTTTGGTACGTAGAGATTGTAAAATATAGGAACACTTCACACTTAACCAAGAGGGGGGGTGAATTTGTTAGACTTGGTAAATTAAAATTTTCTTAAACAAAATCAGAGTTTTCCCTTAGGATCTTTATCACTTTTGAAACCAAGAATCCTTATTCAATCAAATGTTCAGTCCAAGGTATTCAATAGCTTAGAATTGAATTAATAAACAAAGCAAGACAATCAAGTTGAACAGAATATAATCAAGATAGAAATCAAGAATAAAGCACACAAAATTCATACTGGTTCACTTCAAACACTATGAAGCTACATCTAGTTTTCTTCCACTCAACACTAGAATGGAGTTCCACTATTGCAATTTTCTGTTCTTACAAGTAATTATAAAGTCTCTCCTTATCCATCCTAGATAAAGTTCAGAAATCTAAAACACTATTAGATTCTTAGAGACAACCCCACTGAGAACACTACTCAGCACAACTCCTAGAGAAATTCTATCTCTAGATTACAAGCAAGAAACCCAATTACAATAGACAATCAAATACAAGTTCACAAAAGAATTACAACCACAAAGTTTAAGGAAAGAAATCACCTGATGATCCAGTGAATGACATGCAAATGAATGAATACAACAGGTTGAATAATGAAAACAATCTCAGAACATCACTTTCCTTATCCTTTGAAAAGAATCT
>PYAF01002329.1:941053-987758 GCA_007407185.1 Glycine tomentella | reverse complement strand
CCAGAGGATCTGCAAACATGAAGTAGACAACAAGACACATTAGCACAAGCCATTGAAGTTAAATTGAGAACAAGCAATGACATTAATCCATAAAAACATACACTAAAACAATCCAGTGGTCTAGATGCTCACATCAAATTGAGAAATAGTGTGCTTAGGGTCTAGACGCATTCATTATACAATTTGATAAATCTAGCTACCTAGAATGAATTTACACCACATCTCTAATCTAATCACTAAAATATATACATGTGAAAGAGGAATATACGGAGAGGAGGAAATAAATGAAAAGTTCAGAACATTGCTGAAGAAGTCAAGAAGAAGCAAATAATGAATTAGAGAGCCCAACACCTTCCCTATTTCTTTAAATTCATCAATATTAAACAAATCCATCAGCTAGCGTTGTCCCCAGTATTGAACAAATGATAATGAAAAATGATATGATAACGATGCAAAATGCAAGACATAACGCCAGGGTGTGGGGGACCAAATCTGATTGATCGAGAATGTGAATACATCATTACAGTAAGGAAGAACCAAGTTGCTCATGCTGAGTTTCAAAAATCCCAGTTGTATGCTAGATAAGACAAATTATGCAGGCTAGGCCTTTTTTTTTCCAGATATATACAAAATTTAAAATTGATATACTACCTAGACAATGACATATCTGCGGCTTAACCTGTTTTTCCCCTACCCTTCTTCACACATACACATATTTGAAGAGGGAGGCTCACTAAATATATATATATATATATATATATCATAACCTTGCTGCAGATGACCATCTTTGTGAAACTAGTTAGATATATAGACCGCGGCATTGATCAAAGCTTAAGCAATTAAATGTGTCTCATTTATAAACAGGGAAATAGACGTTTCTTGGTATGGATTGCATATATATGGGGGTTAGGTTACAACAAATAAGGCAGATATTTTCGTGAGGCCCAGTCAACAAAGTAATAATTTATATATAGAGAGTACCAACAATCAAGAAGCAATTTCTATATACTATATGGCAGCACCACGACAGCGTATACAATGATATGCATATTATACTAGGAAAAGGAAATACAAAACCCTTTGTCCTCTCCATACACTCAATATATATAAAGAGAAGCAATGCACAACAATTCTCATAATTCCCCCTCACTTTTGGGTTCAAAGTGATTGCTGACTCCTTATTTCTTTGTTCCGCCTCTCCTAGCCTTTGCACAACACAACACAACACCACATACACCTTCGCCTATATCTATTCTCCTATCCTAGCTACTTACTCTCTCTTCCTTTCAATTCAATTCCTCAATTCAACTCAACTCTGTAGCTCTTATGGAAACTCAACACCAACAACCCACCATCAAGTCTAAGTCTAGGTTATTGACTAATTATATATAGTCTGATTTCACTAAATTTTTGTAAGCTGATAATATAGAGTAATAATTGTATATAGCACCAATTTAGTTTTGTGCATGTTCCTGAATGCAAAACTACGTACACATAATTTTCGTTTTAATTAACAAAATAATGATAAACAAACATAGGTGAACTCAAACCATGCTAACTAATGTTATTATGTATATAAGAAAACCATGAAAGTGATGAAGAAGAGTGAACACACCCTCACAAAGCAATCATGGAAGAAGAGTCTAAGAGTGGCAGGAGCAGTCACAAAAGTCACTTAGAAACATGAAGTCTGTGTCTACTGTGGTAGCAGCCCTGGCAAAAACCCCAGCTACCAGCTTGATGCTATTCAACTCGGAAAACAACTGGCAAGTATATACATATACTCAAAAGCATTATAACAACTTTCAACATAAAACAAAAGGTATCATAAGCTTTGTTCCCTTACCTCACAGAACTTTCAACATAAAACAAAATGTGGGAGGACTCAGACCAAAAGAAGTTACACGAACACTCGAAACAGCCTACACAACACAAAATAAAAGCTCAGAAGAAGAAGAAGACAAATGCAGAAGAAATAAAAGAAAAACAATGGAAGGGCACTGACAGTGGAGGCGGCGACAATGGAACCCCAGACCGACAATGCAAGCTTCGTGAAAGTGAGGCAACACGGACAATGGAAGCGTCGTCGTCACCAAAATCGACAATGGAAGCTTCGTGAAACTGAAGAATGGAGGCACACCAGCGGCGCAGTGAAGGGCGATAGAGAGAAGATAGGCGCGCGCGAGACTGAAGAATGATTTTAATTTTAATTTTTGGGTATCTTATAATAACAACAACATCGATTTTCATCTAAAAACCGATGTTAAGTTGTTGCCGTTAACATCGGTTTTCCAGATTTTTAAGAAAAACCGATGTTAACAGGAATACTTTAACATCGATTTTGTTAAAATCTGGAAAACCGATGTTAAGGTATTCCTGTTAACATCGGTTTTTCTTAAAAATCTGGAAAACCGATGTTAAAGTCTTCCTGTTAACATCGGTTTTTCTTAAAAACCTGGAAAACCGATGTTAATGGCAACAACTTAACATCGGTTTTGGAGGTTTTTAACGAAACCGATGTTAACAAAATCCATTTATTTACAAATTTGCCACCGCATTTTCGTTAACATCGATTTTCCCAATAACCGATGTTAAACTAGCGATGTTAAAACCTATTTTTCTAGTAGTGTGGATAATGAGATTTTTGCTATTGAGACGAATGACATGTAGGAGTTGGTGGACATGCCAACAAACAAAAGATCAATTGGATTAAAATGGGTGTACAAGACTAAGTACAATCCTAGAGGAGAAATTGATCGCTTCAAAGCGAGGCTGGTTGCGAAAGGTTATAAACAAAAACCAGGTATCAATTGCTTTGAAGTATTTGCTCATATTGCAAGGTTAGACACTATTCGCATGATCATTTCTCTCTTGGCTCAAAATAGTTGGAAGATATATCAGATGGATGTAAAACCTACATTTCTGAATGGTGTTCTATAAGAAGTATACATTGAGCAACCAACAAGATATGTTGTTGAAGGAAAGGAAGACAAAGTCTATAGGTTAAAAAAGGCTCTGTATGGACTGAACCGGGCACAAAGATCATGGTGTAAAAAGATCAATTCCTGGTTTGTTCATAATGGCTTTGAAAGATGTCCTTATAAGCACGTGTTATATGTCAAATCTATTGATCCTGGAGATATTCTCGTTGTGTGTCTTTATGTTGATGATCTAATCTTCACTGGCAACAATTCAAAGTTGATTGTAAAATTCAGGGAGGCTATGATAAGTTGTTTTGAGATGACAGATTTAGGCCTGATGTCCTATTTTCTTGACATTGAGGTCAATCAGCGAGATGATGGGATTTTCATCTCATAGAGGAAGTATGCATGTGATATTCTGGAGAAATTCAAAATGGAAAATTCAAGGCCTATTTCTACACTAGTTGAAGAAAAGCTTAAGCTGACAAGAGATGTTGAAGGCAAAAAGGTGGATGCAACTCTATGTAAGAGTTTGATTGGAAGATATTTGGCTACAACAAGACCAGATATTGTCTTTGGAGTCAGATTGCTTAGAATATTCATGGAGGAGCCAGGTGTAAGTCATCTGTAAGGAGCTAAGAGAATTCTTAGATATATCAAAGGTACTCTAACTAATGGAATTTTTTTTGCTAAGAACAATCATGTAAATCTTGTTGGATATACAAACAATGATTGGGCAAGAGATGTGGAGACAAGCAAAAACACGTTAGGGTATGTATTTCATCTTGGTTCATGTGTAGTATCATGGTCATCAAAGAAATAAGCAATAATTGCACTTTCAACGACAAAAGTAGATTATATTGCAGCAACCAGTTGTGCCACACAACCAGTATGGCTTAGAAGAATTTTAGAAGAGATGCATCATCAACAAAATGCTCCTACAAAAATATTTTGCGACAACAAATCGGCGATTGCATTCAGCAAAAATCCGATCTTCCACGGGAGATCTAAGCATATCGATATTCGGTTTCACAAGATATGAGAGCTGATAGCAGATAAAGAAGTTCAAATTAATTATTATCTGACTGAGGAACAAGTAGCAAATATTTTTACGAAGCCATTGAAGATCAAGTTATTTTACAAGCTAAAGAAAATGCTCGGAATGATAAAAGCTTGATTTAAGAGAGACAATGTCAATTCAAATATATATATATATATATATTTAAATCAAGCTTTTTAAAATAAAAGCACCGCTATTGTAAGAGTGGAGAAGCTGCTAGCAATTTCACTTTCACGATTTTTCTCCACCTGCCTAGAAAGAAACATGTAAAAACTTATAGTAGCTAATTGGATTGCACCACCATTATTTTTTGTTGCACCGTCATTTGCTTGCCTATAAAAGGCCACCATCATGTAACATTTTGGAGTATGAGTGAAATCAATTTTAGTTTGTGAAATTCAAGTCTCTTCCTCCCATGTATGTGAGTGAATTTGTGTAGAATATTTTTGCTCCTCATTTTATCTACGTAAGTGAGTGTGTATTTATGAGTTTAAATTTTGTGTCCAATTGTCAACATTTCTAAAGAAAAGTGTATGAACTCTCCCTGAGCAACATAAATGCATCTGTGGAAAGACATATTAGAGCAAAGCATCAAATCAAAACGATAAATTAGAGTAAGATAAGGCAGATAAATTAGAGTAAGATAAGGCATATAACTATATCAGAGTCAAACATGGAATATAAAGATGATAGTATCTTGTAAAATTGGATTAGGGATTTGAATAACTGAAAATTAGTTACGGAGACAAAGGTGATAGTATCCCCATTTTGGTTTTGTTCTAATGGTCTAAAATAACCTTGATATATATTACTAAAACGTAAGTAAAAGAAAAGGAATTTTGTTTTAATGTTTCTTCCAAGGTTTTTTAATTTATTTTATTTTGTATAATGAATCATGATTTTTTGAACTGTGAAAGAAATTATAAGAAAATTAAGATTTGATTTTTTTTTTCACATCCTTAAACATAGAATAAATAAATAAATGGTATTTCTTAATTATGAGTAAAAATACTTTAACTGCAAACTAAACAATCCAATACTAAATGGTTCAGTGCGTAGCATTCCTGTGGAGTCTTTATTAAAATAAATTAATAATAAGTGTATTATTAATATTAGATTTGCACATAAATTAATTTTTTATTTATAATATTAGAAAAAAGTTGTATATGTTAATTGCAAACTAAAAATAACAATTATTTTGGGATTCTCTTCTCTTGTCATTTTGTTAAGCAATTCATTATCATTTTGGCTTCTAATGACTTGTCATTTACTATGAAATCAACGTGACATAACACATGGCATTTCACGTGGCTGTTATTGTAGCATATAACATGTTATATTATCATTTAACATGTAGCATTAACATGTCGATGAAGGATATTATATGTCATATCATCATTTAACTTTTTACCTTAACATGTCAATGCCAACAAGGATTAAAATAATAAACAAAATTAAAAATGAAAAATTTATTTTCTATTTTAAAAATGAGTTTGGAGCTTTGGATCAACTTAACCTCAATAGTTAGTTTGTAGAGTGAGACTTATATACTTTATTTTTTATGTTATCTATATTTAATCAATGTAAAATTTAAATTTTTTTCAATATCATCTCGCATCAACATTTTTGGATTTGATATCTAGATAAAATAATAAGTGACTCATTTAATCAATCTTAAAAAGACTTTGATATAATTTTTGAATGTAGATTATGAATATAACTCAATCCTACAAAACTAACTTGTAAGTTGAGGTTTACATCTCACTTATATATTTGACTATATTGACATTATCACTAAAGTGAGAACCACGAAATCAAAAGCTAATTGACATTAACACGGTCCACAATAGAAGACCATGCAGTATGCACTCCACACATTTAGTCAAATCAAATGACATAATTAGCGGTTATAGCTAGAATCTCTTAAAAGTGCATAGACATATACACTCAACATCAACACTATAAATACCTTAGAATCTCAGAATTTGAAATACCGTCTCCCATCCCATTTGCCTCTTACCATCTCTAAAACATATTCTCTACTTTGAAAAGAAAACTATTCACCATAGTATACCCTTTTGCTTCTCTAAGTGATCATGGGTAAATTTCAATATTTTTTTGTTTTTCTTGCACTAGTTGCATGCCATGATTTCCTTCAGCTGACTCATGCCAGGGAAATAAAGCCACTGACCCAACATTTCCCGCTAAACAAAGGCAGCGTAGTGAAGGAGAATAATCTCAATGAAGTTCCTATTCCTAAACCATCATCAGAGAAGAAAGAAGACTCAATTGTGATACCGAAGAATGGTGTCGCGAGTTTTGGGAATTCAGATGCAGCCTACACAAATGCTTTACGACCCACAACACCAGGGAACAGTGCTGATGTCGGTCACCAAAAATTTGCACAAGATAAAGGTATGAAAGCAACAACAAAGGTGGTAGTTCAAAATTCTGATCTTAAAGTTTATGTTAATGAGGGGACAACGACAAATGGTTTCAAACCTACAAACCCAGGTCACAGTCCTGGTGTTGGTCATGATCACCAAAACTAAATTGGGCAGCTGAATTTGCTAGTTACACAAACAAGATACTATTATTTATTCCTTATATAAAATAATATTCTCTTGATGAGTTTCATTCTAAGCAGCAGAGACTTTGTAATATTCTTGCATGGCATGCGTTGGGCTTTAATTGATTGGTTAGGCCTTAGGGCCAGTAGGGATTTTATGTGGAAGTGACCAAGTTGTTTTAAGGTTTTGTCAGTGTGTACCATTCAAAATGTTAGCATTTCTGTATTTGTAATTGCTGGGTTTATGTAAAGCAAGTTGCAAAATAAAATAAAAGATATTATTTATACAAATGATCTCGATCTCGTGTTTTCTTTATTCAGTGGTGGAAACAGATTTTTTTTTCTCGTACAAAATATAAAACAAATTATACTTCTATTAATTAAAAAGGATTTTCTTTTTGTAGAAAATGATTTCTTCCAATTTTTATAATTTACGCTATTTGTTTCTGTTAATTAGTATCTTGTATAAACTCATATCTTTACTTTGCATGAATATTTTATCATAATTTGAACCTAACTACAGCTTCTCGCTCAGTGGCCGTATCATTCGCCTTAAATATATGACACTTCCTTTTTCATTTAAATATTAATTATAACATTTCTCTATGTTGTTAGGTGTGACAATATTTCTCTATGTATCTTATTCAGAGTAGATACCAGCTTCTTCAATTTATACTGTTTCATAAGTTCAAAACTTAGACAATACATATACTATTCATCAGAACATTACACGTATATAGTTAATATATAATGTGAACTATATAATAAGAAATTGTGAAAAATGATCAAAAGAGAAATACTACTAACACATTTTTTATACACTTTTTGAAACACGTTATAGTATTAACTGAAATTTATTGATAATCACATAATTATGTAAGTATATCTTCTTATACAATGAGACATTATTTAATATTATGATTTTTTAAATAAATTTTAATCAATATTAAAATAAATATGTTAAAGAATATGTTGTTAATTCTCAGGTGAAAATTAAAATACACAAGTCAGTCGACTTCTTAAAATAATATACTTTAAAATCTTTCAATCTTTATCTTCCATATATAATTGTAATTATACGATTAAGGTGTGTTTCTCTCTCTAACATAAAAATGAAATCCATTAGATATGTTTAAAAAAAATTATAACATGTGCATAATATTTTTTTGTTTGCATTTTATCAAAATATAATTTTTTTTAAGAAAAATCATTATGAGAATGCAGAATTAATGATATGGCATTACACTAAGAGACATGTTTTTCTTATAACATATTCATATAATTTTCTTACATCGATCAAACTTGTTATATTTCTCTTGTTTAGTATATATGGAATTTTATGTTCACTACAAGAAAACAGCCTTTCAGCCTAACTAGGAAAACCGACCTTGATCATGGTTTAGTGTCGGACTTGCGTCCAACCGATTGTGGCCGTTAAAATCCTCCCGACTAATTTATTTAGCGTCGGTTTTCAAGATGGCAGCTTATTAGAGGCGGCTTAGCAGACACAGATACCGTCACCATGAGCAGCCGCCGCTACGTTTACATTTAAAACTTTATTTTTTCATTTTGCGTCAGCTTTCATTCCCCAAATTTTTATCCTTAGTGTTGTTATTAAAAGCATTGTTCTTAATTTAAGAAAAAGAAAGCTTTCTATCAAACTTATTTTTGTTAAACCCATGCTTCATGAAGAACTTGGAGAAAGGCTTACTAGACCTCTCAACAAGATAGGCCTTAGAATGAGAATCATATTTTTGCAAATATTTTTTAGAAGAATGATATTTATCCTCAATGCAGAGACAAATAAGTAAATCATCAAAGGGGAAATCTTCATGTTTATGTTTCAGACTTCGAGCAAAATCAGTCCATGAAGGATGCAATTTTGAAATCATGAAAGCCACAAGCATAATGTCAAGCAAAACAATTCCTTTCAATTTCATGTCATAAACAATGTTTTCAAATTCATGGATCTCTATCTGAAATAGATTTTCCATCAACCATTTGAAACTCAATCATTTTTTCGCAAGAGTATTGACTTAAACCTTTTTCAGCAGATCCATATTTCAATTCAAGTGTTTCCCATAACTCAACAGAAGTTTTAGTATGGCAGAAAATCTTATATATGTTATCAGCCAAAGCACTTAAAATGCGTCCATGGCATAAAATATCTTTATTAGAAATATCATGCTTAGTGGTGGAAGATTTGGTAACATCAGTTTGAACTATATCAGTAGAGGAAGTTGAAGTCTTTATTTCTCTTTTAGAAACCATAGAGTATAAATCCAATTCAGTAAGCCAGAATTTCATTTGTTGTTGCCAACAGAAAAAGTTTTCACCCGTAAATTTTCCAGGCTTATTAGAAAGGGACTTAATCATATCCATGGAAGACATTTTGATAAAACAGAATGCTAAGGCAAAAAAGACTATGCAAGAAGAAAGTAGAATTTTCTCTGTAAGACTATATATTAGAAAATAAAATAAATAAATGAGAAGAAGATGCAAAGCCTCAAACTAAATAAAAAAGAAAGTAGCAATACAACTTCAGAATATGACAGCACATGGGTTAACAATGCAATATAACATACAATAAGCATAAAGAAAAATAATTTTAAAGAAGTTTGAAAGAGCCTGGGTTGAAGTACGCAAAAACGAAATCCTTAGAGAGAAAACACCTCCAGTGCATTGATAGGAGAATCTGATTGCGCTCATTTCCCAAGATACGACAACTCGTTGGTTTCGATCATGTGCAGCGAAAAGATCCCTAAACACCAATGTTCTTTCTCTCAAAAAGTATTTTTTTTATAAGAACAAGAAGAAAAGAAATTTAGAGAAAAATGCAAAAATACTAAAGAAGGAGAACGATATATAGGCACAAATCCCCTTATGTTAAAAAAAAAAACTACGTACCTCATTGCCTTTGCTATGCGAATGTAAGGGGAGGGAGATTGTATGTAGCCTTACCCTTGCATATGCAAAGAGACTGTTTCCATATTCGAACTTGTGACCAACTTTCAGCTATATGAAGGAATCTTTGATTTTTTTTGCTTGATAAGAATGCATTTAATACATGAATAAAAAAATATCTTCTTGGAATCAAAAACTGCACCTATAAGTGAACTTGTTCCCTAACTCACGGTCACTTGCTTCTTTTCCTCTATTCACTTTTGCTTCATTTTCTCTTCTTTTCTTCTCATTCAAACTTCAGCTCCTTCCTAAAGCTCTTGAATCATTCCAGCCAAACACTTTGGTAAGTATTGCTGTTAAAATTTGTATGGTTTTAAACTGAAATTTTGGACTGTTTTGAAATTTCCATATCTCCCTCTGTACTAAACCAAATGAGGTGTTTGACCACTCATTTTAAAGCTTAGGATGTCTTCTATGTTGTCCTAAAATATGGGACCAAACTAAGTAGTGAATCGTGCCCAGAAATTATTTTAGCTCAAGCTGTCCGAAACTGTCCACACCAAACAGATTTTGCCATCTGTTTTGAAAAATTTATTTCTCTCTCATTTCTTACTCAAATTAGGTGTATGACATATGGAATTAAAGATATGGATGTCAACTATAACATATAGAAGTTTCAGATAAGTCTGGATTGTGTACTGATTGAAGTCACGAAAACACTAAGAGATGTCATTGTTGAAATTGGAACTCGTTGGCATCTTTGAAATCTAGTTTTGAAAATGCTATAGCTAGAGTTTTAGAAATCCAAATAAGGCATGTGATACCTTGTTAGAAAGCTTGAGAAGTCTAGTTTGACATACTAAAATATGGGAATTTAATGACGTGTAGATTAGAACGTGAACTTGAGAGATCTCAAAACGATGCTACAAGAAGCTAACAAAGGGACAAAGATAGGTAAGGGGAGTTTGTTATTTGTTTACAGCTTTTGATACCATAGTTGGAGGCCAGGAAGTCCAACTATCAGGATTTCTATCTGTCCCTGTTGTGTACTGGTTTTTATATATAGAAAAACTGTGTTTTTAACTAATGGGATGCGATGAATTTGCTTGTTGATGGATAAAACTGCGAATGATGTTGTTGTGGTAATGATTGGATTTTTGAAAAAAGTCTTAATTACAGAGGAGACTCTGTCCAAAATTTTATAATATGTTTTTCTTATTTAATTCTTTATTAAATTTTTAAATGGACATAAGAGTGTGATTTTTATATTGTAGTCCTCCTCTTTAATTTAGAATTTTCCTAAAATACCAGTCTCATGATAGTATGGATTGTGGATGGATAAGGGGATATTGATGTCGCTGATAATGATGAAATGAGATGTTATTGATGTGTTGGTGATGATTGAATGAGAAAACAATGATGATGTATAAATGATATAATGATGATGTGATATTTAAATGAGATGATGATGAATTGGTTGTTGATGTTGATAATGTCATTGTGTGATGTGGATATACATGGATACCTATGGGAGGTGCATGACTGGTTACCCTTGCGAGGAAGGATGTGTTCGTAGCCAAGTCATGTATTGATGGTGCCCATGGTTGTATATGGTATATGTCCACATAGGGTGCAGTGACCGATTGGATATCCTTGCGAGGAAGGATTTACGAATTTTAAGCATCCCATGAGAGAAAATGATTATTTAAAATTCCGGTCCCCATCTATCCATGGTCAGTGTATCGGTGATGTTGTGTATGTACATAGGGGTGCATGACTGGATAACCTTGCAAGGGAGGGTTTACGAATTTTAAGCATCCCAAGGGAGAACTGGATTGTTTAAAATTCTGGTCCCTAGCTATCCATGGTCAGTGCATTGATGGTGCTCATGTTTCATACTTCATATTTGCATGGATGGAAATAGAATGGTGGCAGTAAGTATCGGGGGTACTAGGGGCATCACTCTGTTTGGAACTCCTTGAGACTCAAGACTGATCACCATGAGGCGGGAGCGACCTGTGCACGACAAGGTGACCTCGACAAGCTACTGCATCATTTACCTAGAGAGACTATTTCCATGAGGATGGTACCACACTGCATTCTGAGAATTAAGTTAGGTGCATGCATCATTCTAATCATGATTGATTTGAGTTGTGAAATAGTGAATGACTAGTTAGTTGCGTGGATTGAACTTATTTATTTTTGAGAATGATTGTAATTGTTATTTGTTGTTTCTTTCTAATAATTGTTATCTGGTGCTTTTTGGTTTTGGTATAATAAACTCACCCTTGCATTTGTTGTATCGTGTGGTTGGTACCTGTGATGATCACGAACTTTCGTTTGCGTGAGCGGATGAGCAGCAGTATGTGACCTTGGAAGAAGATCTTCTTTTTGGTTGGAGTCGCCAAACTGACGTGATGACGTTGGATTTCTTTTTGGTGAAAGAGTTATGTTTTGTTAATAAACTTTTTCTTAGTTAGTCTTTGTTTTCTTTTTGTTTGATATGTAATTTCAGGTGTATATACATGTAAAACTAAAGGAAGTTCGATGACATGTACTGATTTAATATATATGTACATACATATTTAATTATGTATTTGTAATACGTGTATGATAATTGCATTATCATGAAAAATTTACCTTACTTTTTTTTTCATAATCAAATTAATGAAGTTTTATTAAAATTTTCAAAAAAATCACATTTAGAGTTAGTGATATCGTAGCGACGAGGCGAGTCGTTACACTACTGAAGGTCGGTCCTAGGTGTTAAGAACCTTTGAGATTACCAAGAGTTGGTCCTGGGTTTTGTTGGAGGTCCACCTAGGGTGCTACCGAAGGTCGGCCCTAGGTGTTAAGAAACTTTGAGATTACCAGGAGCTGGTCCTAGGTTTTGTTGGAGGTCCACCTAGGGTGCTACCGAAGACCGACCCTTGGTGTCAAGAACCTTTGAAGATTACTAGGAGCTAATCATGGGTTTTACTGGATGTCCACCTAGGGTGCTACCAAAGGCCAACCCTAGGTGTTAAGAACTTTTTAATGTTACCAGGATGCGTGCGCCTTGAATTTTGGTGAAGTTCACCAAGGGTAGACCTTGGATTTTAAGAACCCTTGGAGAGTAGTCAGGTGTTGATCTTAAGTTTTGTCGTGTTCCTGCAAGGTTGACACAAGTATATGAAATTCAAAGAGAGAGATGTTTTATTAATATGTCATATAAGTAGATATTCTCCTTTTTAGTCTTCGGATGTGTCTCATTATAACCTCTCAAGCCAAAACCTTGCTTTTTGGGGGAACAAAAAACTCGAGTAGGAAAAAGCATACGCCATCTAGCCTTCGATATGTTAACTATAGTAGAACTTCAGGTGGGTAGCATTCCATGTTCTTGGAATTGCTTTACCACCTAGTTCTTGTAGCTTGTAAGCTCTATTGTCTAGGCTAGTCATGATCCTGAATGAGTCATCCCAATTGGAGCTTTCCTGCACGGGGATATTTTCTGGCTTCACCCCGACCACACCAGACTAGGTCACCTGGCTAGAAGGTTCATGGTTAAACCTTAGTATTGTATCTCCTTGATATCTGGAGTTTGGTAGCTTCTTCTCTAATATTGTTCATGTCTTGTATTCCTCTATAGTTACTAGTTCGACCCTCATGTTCTCTTCGTTGTGCTACTCTTTAAACAACAACCTCTTTGTCGATGGTTCCCTGACTTCAACAGGGACCATGGTGTTTGTGTCGTATGTGAGTCAAAAAGGGGATTCATGTGTAATTATCTAAGGTGAGAAATGATAAGTCCAGAGTGTACTGGGGGAGTTCTTCCTTTCAATGACCTTTAGACTTGTCAAGTCTCATACTTAAGGCTCGGAGGATGACTCTGTTTGTTGCCTCCACCTGGCCATTGGTCTGGGGGTGTTTGACAGAAGTGATAAGGTGCTTGACACCTAGTCTTGTGAGAAAATATTCGTAGGTCTGTACTTTGAATTACGTGTTGTTGTCAGTGACAATGGCGAAGGGTAGACCATATCTGCATATAAGATGTTTCCAAGTGAAGCTTTCTACCTCATTAGCAATTATCTCTCGTAATGGTTTTGCTTCTATCCACTTGGTGACGTAATAGACACCTTCTATCCACATGGCGAAGGGCCAAGGGGAAGTCAAAGTGTGAAGGTTGTCAGGACGATCATGTGGGACATCCGCAAATTCCTTGCACTTTTTACTCCTTCGAGTAAAATCGAAGGCGTCAGTCCTAAGAGTCGACCAATAGTATCCTGTTAGTACTATCTTGGTGGCAAGAGAGCATCCCCTGTGTGGAGGCCGCAAATGCCTTCACGGAGTTCTGTCAGGACGTAGTTTGCTTACTGGTTGTCCATGCATTTGAGTAGAGGTGTTGTCAACCCTATTTTGAACAATTCGCCATCGAGGATGACATAATAGCTAGCCTTCCTTTTCATATGTCTTGCCTCATTTTCGTCTATTGGTAGTGACCCTTTGATGAGAAATTTTTTGTAAGGAGTCATCCAGTTGGATTCCTCCTCTTCACCTGCCATTACCTCTGGGTGTCTATGGTGGGAGCTTGAAGTGTTTCCTGGATGATAGTTTTGAGGTGTCGATACAATAGCTCTAAGCTCGTTCAATGTTTTCTTGCCAATTAAAGCAAAATAAGAAGTGTCGGCATCGACAATTAGATACCAAATAGTGAAACTCCTCGAGAGTGAGCTTGACCAAAACTGATCATGAGGTCCACGTAACCTTTGGTTTCTACCCTTTCCCCTGCAAAGCCAAGGAGCGGTCTAGAGTGACAGTGAATTATATCCAATTAAACTTCAAGCCTTTGGAAGGTCTTCCAATACATAATGTCTACGGAACTACCCTGGTCAATGAGGACTCTTGATACCATAAAATTTGTGATTATGACAGAAATCACCATGGGATCATCCTGGTTAACAGGGTTGATGCCCTTGAAATCTCTGTCTGTGAATGTGGTAGGAGGAAGGCTCCTTGGTGATGGAACGTCGACGTAGTTTATGTCGATGTCCCGAATAGCATGAAGGTGTCATTTTAGGGATTGGCTAGACGATCCTCCATAGGAGAATCTGCCCGCAATGGTGTTGATCACACCTTGAATTTGGTGGGTGGGTTCATTCACCCTTTCTTGCGGAGGTTGATTCTCGCGTCTGGGCTGGTATTACCTATGTCTTCCTCTATCTTTCGCTCTATCTTTTCTCTTATCATCTTCTTGGTTTCTGAGCTGGTCTTCTCGGTATCCTCCAGGTCTGGTACGTGTCAAGTGGTTATCGGGTCTTTTTACAAACTAGGATAAATATTCTACCTGTATAAGCTCCTCGATTTTGTCTTTCAAGGCCCAACACTCTTCAGTGTTATATGACCACTACTGCGGTGATATTTGCAGTACTTATTCAGGTCCGCCCCTAGCTTGAAAGATAGTGGTGGTGGTGATAATTTCACTTGTACCTCCGTGTTGAAGGCTTCCTCCATGATAGTGGCTCGATTAACCGTCAGGGGAGTGTAGTGCTCATACCTAGGTCCTTTGGGAGAGGTTGACGCTTGTTCGGCTTGTGCTTTTTGTCCAACCTGTGTGGGTCGGTCTTAATTGCTCCTTTCTGCTTGTCTCACTTATTTTCGGCTTGTCTGACCTCGTTCTAGAATTTGGACATTTCTTGCATCTGAATATATCTCTTGGCTCATTCGCCTAGTTCGTCCATGCTAGAAGGTGGTTTCTTGCATAAACTATCCACAAACTTGCCTGGACGCAAGGCTAACATCATAAAATGTAGTGCAACTTTGGGATTAAGGTTCCGGATTTGGACAGCTATTCGTCTGAATCAGTCCATGAATCTCCAAAGGGGCTCATCATTGACTGGCTAGTGCGGCAGATGTCAGTCTATGGGATCGGCTGGTTGCATATTATGCACTGAATCTTTCGACAAGAGTGTCAAAGCTATCGACGAACCTTGGAGGAAGTCCATCGTACCAGGTCAAGGCTGCTCCCTTAAGAGATGCGGGGAACACCCGACACAATATTGCATTGTCATTGATGTATAGATTATCATGGGTGAGGAATGCATCTAGGTGCTCATCAAGATTAGTGGTGTCGTCATACCACTCTAGGTGGAGAGATTTACAACCTGAGGGTAGATTGACCTCCATGGTACGATCGACAAAGGGATGTTGACATGTTGTCTGCCCTCCAGGACGATATATTCGTGACAAGTTGGGACCGCCTTGAGGGTTGATAGTGTATCGGGGGTGTGATTCCCTTTGAGTATGCTCGTTACCTGCGAGAGGCGAGTGCTCATAACCTTGGGGATGTCTCACTCTAGCCTCCAAGTGATCATGATCAGCCTTCCGCCTTCAGAGTTCTTCTTCATGGCTTCGTTCCATCTCCGTAATGCGGTTTTGGAGTTGCTGAATAGTGTCTGCGTTGGTCATAGTTGTCTAAGGAGGGTTGGAAGTCTCAATGGGAGTGTGGCACCTAAGGCTAGAACGCATATTGACCATTGGTAGATTGACGAAGTATATGATTTGGTAGATTGACGGAGAATGTATGGCCCCAGGGTAAGTTTTATTGTAGTCCAATGGTGAGCATCAAATGTTCTTACCAAAATCTAGAAGTACCACACGTAAAGATAAACGTGGTCCAAGTGGGTTCCAGACTCTGCACATCGAACGATGAGTCAGCCTTGTTAAGAGGAGAGACCTGCAAAACAAAGGAAATGACGTCGACGATCAAGTAAGTACATCAATTATAGAGATAAAAATATAACTGAGTGTGTCAGTCAAGGTGAGAAAGTGTGTACTCGAGTGTGAGTGGGATGTATGGAAAGGTTAGATGGAACCTGTATTTATAGCATGAGCATGGGCATTAGGCCTTTGTAGATAATTAACCTATAGATAAGGCTAATAGATCATTGCAAGTTGTAGATAATCTGTAATTTGTAGATTATTTGTAGCCTGTAGATAATTAAGCACCTATTATTTGAAATATGATTGCAACATTATCAGTAATATTTGAATAAATAAGCTTAGAGATAACCTGTCGAGAGTAACAGTCCGGCTCCTTAGGGAACCGCGTTAGGACTCCTATAGCAGGACAAAAGTGAAGGGTTGATATGTGTACGGGGATCCCACATGAATGACCATGTGTATTTTTCATATTCTGGACAATACACTCTAGAATATATAACACACACTTACCATATGGTCAACTATATAGAGTATATGATATATTTTTTTGTTAGTAATTAATAATTTTAATTTTTTCAAAATAAAAAAAAAGGAAGATGATTATAATTTGGTGAATGCATAGGTAATTGCTTTGAAATTAAATTTATATTCTTAACAGAAGAGATGCAACTTCACAGTTTTGAAAATTAATTAAAGTGAAACAGTAATTAATTTCATTTAGAAGAAAGTCATGTCAGCGTTCTATATAAAGAAATTACAGAAAAATGTGAAAGGATTATTTAAAAGTAGTGATGACCTATATATGTAGTACTATTTATCATTTTTTTATAACTATTAAATATGCGAAAATATCTAGATTTATAAGTAATACATGTTGAGAGGGGGGATGTTTAAAGTTCCATAAAGTATTTTGTTGGAGCAATTCTATAGACACAAAATCTTGTATATTCTATTATTTCTTTAGCGTGTTCTCTTCATCAATCCTGTTGTCTGTCCAGAATTTTTCAACATTTTTGGATGGCAAGGCTCATGTAGTTTTTTTTTTTTTTTGCAAGGCTTAATTATATCCCTTAATTATAATTAAATATTCAATTAGTTTCTTAATTATTAAAAATTCAATTGAATCTTTTAATTATTTAAAAATATTATTATCATAAATTTTTTTTGTCAATTACGTTACTTTGGTCGTAGTATTTATGATTATAGTATTTTTAAATAATTATTGAAAAATTTAATTGAACTTTTTAATAATTAAATAATCTATTTGAAGTATTTTAAAATAATTATAGGATTTGATTAAATTTTTTAATAATTAAGAAATTGAATTGAAATTTTAATTATAATTAAGGAAATAATTGTATAATTAATTAAGCATTTTAACAATTGGTAATTGTACTCTCCTGTTAGGGACCAAGCACCTGCACACATCTTCGATCAAGTTTCGAACCAACCCACGATATGCGAAAACCACCCCAAAGAACCAATGAAACAAACTAGACACGAATATTCCGACAATCATTTCTTTTTAAATGGTGTCTTATATTAAGCATCGTGAGAGTAATATTGTTCCAAAGTCATATTTTACTTTCATGACAACTAATATTAGAAGACAAAAATATTAGTGTTTTGTAATATATGTGAAAATTATAATTTATAAGTTGGTTAATAACGTGAACTAAAGTTGGTTCAGTTAGAGGATAAAAGTTTCAATACTGATTATCGCAAAAGCTTATTTTCATTTTAATATACAGATTTAGATTCTCTGAAACTATTTTTGAAACTGCCTGGATCTTGCCCTTAAAATGTTAATTTTGTATTATAAAAGAATTGTAAATAACTGAGTTATCGGCACAAGCCATTCGATCCAAACTGCACCCTATATTTGAAACCTAGAGCCTCCATATTCGTGAATATACATTATATTTTATACCAATTAAACAACCAAAACCCACACATATTATATGGGTTAGAGAAACATCATGAATCACGAATATTTTCTTTTGGTAGGCAATGAATCACAAATATATTAGATTGAAATTGAGATTTAAAATATAGAAAACGACCCAAAGATCAAACTAGATTTCAATCGTTTTCCGACTTCTAAAGTTTAATCGCAAATATGATTGCGTCTATAGTAAATACATTAGGTATATAGAGTATGAATTATTATATTTGTACACTTGAACTCTTCAATGGTGTAAACTAAACACTTCATATATTTATGATTTCTTTTTTCTTGTCAGGACATGTCATCACCTATATGATATATGTACACTTTATTCAATCTCTTTTTTTTTCCCTCTAAAATATCTACTAGCATTAGGTGCCATGCATCATTTTCAATAGAGCATTGATTTTATATATGGAGATGCATTGTTAATTAAAGACTTCCACAAGCTAAAAGGAACATGGAAAAGCGTAGCATATTGTTTCTAGTTTAAACAGATTCATGCATTTTAAAATGTTAGCAAGTACAAGCTGCAGGTGGCTGCTGAAGTACAACAACAGAGGAGCAATCTGATTAATATAATTTTATTATTCCAAAGCACCTCCATAGAACTAATAACTAATGCATGCGGTTAGTTGAGACCCAATGACCACCCAAAGTGTGAGGAGCCACTTTCTTTGTTTGTTTAATTATTTATTGAACAGAAGGGCATCTTTGTGTTTTCTTTGGTTTCTTCTTGTTATATTCTTTCTCTCTAGGTACTAGTACTTTATTTGTCTTCTCTTGCTGCAATGCAAGGTTAGGTTAATTTTGTCAGCGCGGTTAAGGCACGGTCTTCACTAGTCAACCAAAAGAAATGGTAGGTCATCATCGTCACTCATGACACAAATCTTAGTTTGTGTTCATTAATTCCAAAAAGGGTTTACATTATATATTAACCTTTGGGCATATATACTGCGAATCTCACATGAAACGGCCTAAAATGGCTTTGCAAGTGGAATCCTTAGTGGCAAGGTGCATGTGGACGGATCAATCACAAAAGTACACTTAATCTTTCAAATTTTAGAGTTCAGGAGTAGCTAGCCCTTGAGTTGTATGAAGGGCAAATGACGCTTTTGAAGCCCATAACTAACACCTTTGATACTTAAAAGTTCAATTGATATTAATTTCAAACTTGGTACTTTACATGGTATTTAGCACTAACCCCTAGGAGAAAGTTAACATAAAAAACGAGCTTTTTTTTTTTCCCTCTTTCGAGCTAGTATCTTTCCACCAAACAAGGAAATTTTTTTCGTAATATAATCAGGCGTTAAAGGTTAAAGTAAAAATCTATATCTAACAGTTGTTTTTTGCGTCATACACATGAACCATGAATCTAAAGATTGTGTGCTTAAAGAATCCAAATTCCCTCCTTTCGTATGAATATCTAGATATTAGTAAAATAATACGAGTTTATGTGTGTAAGGGAAAGACTGGCTGAGAAAAAGAAAAAGAAGTAGCAGATTATTAATAGAGAAATGATTTTTTAACACTTCATATCAACATTTATTATTTTTTTAAATTTTTTTATCACATCATATCACTTATTATATTAATAAAATAATATACTTAGACATGCATCTCAAATGTTATTCAACAACTAATGAAAGAAAAAAATATATAATAAATAATATGATGTAATAGGAAAAAAATGATAGATGTTAATAAAAAATTTAAAATAATAAAATATTCAAATATCATTATTTCATATATATATATATATATATAATATTATTTTTCTCTTTTCTCGTTAAGATCAGCTCATTGTGAAGAAACCGAAAAAAAAGTGAAATAAATAATAAAATTATGTGATATTTATATTTTTATATTCTATTTTAATTCAAAAAAATTTATCTTAATTTGTTTTCATTACATTTATTTTCCCTCTACAAAACTGACTCCAAGTGTCAACTAGTATATTTTGGGTGTCTAAATATTATTTTGTTGTTTTGCATGAAGAGAGGGAGAGAGAAAAAAAAAAAAAAAAAAAAAAAAAAAAAAAAGAGAGAGAGAGAGATTGAGACAAGAAGAACAATACAACTAGACAAAGCAAACAAGATACGAGTTCTTTAACTTGAGAGGTTGGGCTTAAACAGTTAATGTAGTTCACAGGATGTCTCCACAAGGAATATTTTCCCGGCGATGAGGAGTGAAGGACATCACATGCTGTGGTCGCCCAAACCTTAAAACTTTATTTATATTCCATTTTCTGTTTCCCAACCCTCGCATATAAATACCAACCTTATGGACCAACATTTTCAGTATCAAACATCGACACCTTACCTCTTCCAAGTTCCAAAAACACTCTTCACTCTTCTCCATTTCTCTCTCCAAACACATATATATCATATCCTAGTTCACATAATTACCTACCCATTAATCAACATGGAAAACTCTAGGCTCCGAAACATTGCCTTCGTTCTCTTCTTGTTTTTGATTTTACACCACCAAGTTCTCTTTGTCCAAGGTAGGAACTTGAAGTCTTCCTTGTTCAAAGAATGCTCCAAATCTCAAAAAAACACCATGAGTGTAGCTTCTTATGAGGTGCACCAAGAAGGGACGTTAAAACGTGTAGAGTATGAAGTGGACGATTTTAGGCCAACAACGCCAGGCCATAGCCCTGGTGTTGGTCACTCCATCAACAATTAATTACTAGAAACAACGTTGCCTAAGCGCATGGAATAAACACACTCTATCTTTCATTTTCTACCAAGCACTAACATGCATTTTGTTTATTTGATGCTAATTATTTGATAGTTGATGGACTTACCAGCTCAGTTGACGAAGAAAAATATTGAAGAAAAAAGAAGAAAGAAAGTGTTCGACTATGCATGAGTATGCTTATGCTTAGGCTTGGGATTAACAGCAATATTTAGCTGAAGTTGTACTTGTATTTTAGTCAATTAATGTTAGGGTAGCTTGCTGCGTTTTTTTCCCTCTTGCATTAATTGTAGCTAGTTAGCCACTAATTGAAAAGAAAGATAAAAAAAAAAATAATAATAAGAGAAGCAATAGTTGTACTTGTATCTCGTCTCGCACTTGATATTTTATTCAATGTATGCAGTTAATTAATTAGATGAGATATTCTTCATATGTTAATTTGGACTCTAAAGAGGAGGGGAGGAGGGGAGGAGGGAGGGGTAGGGTTTGGTTAACTCATGTTTGGTTACGATAATGACGATGCTATTGTCTTTTATTTATGATGACGATTATTATTATTATTATTAAATTTAGAGATCAAATATATCTGGAAGTTTGTATAAGAAGTTATTTAATATTTACATGTATCATCATTTTCGATGCTGGTTTGAAGTTTTATAATATTGTAAGATTTGTATGAAGTTATAGTATTGTGTCACTTATGCTTAATCTGATTCTTATATTTTTCGTGGTGTCGTAACTCTAAATTATAACTGTAGAAAACGGCAATGATTAAATTAAATGTTTACAAAAGAATTTAAATAATAAAAATATAAAACAAAATATATTTTATCCTTATCTCAAAAAGAGAAGTCATTGTCTTCAGTTTGGATCGATTTTAAAATAAAATACTAATTTAATAATAAAATAATGGACAATTTTATATAGATTTGTTTTAAAATAATATTAAATGTTATTTAATTCAATCTTTTATGACTTGGACTTTTTTTAAGTAAATGAAATTTTAATTTTTTTCACAAGAAACAAGAACCTACTGATCTAATCCAAATACATAATAGAGATTTCTTCAGGCAAGGCAGAAACATTTCAAACATTAATTGAAAGAGGTTTATACACCTCTCTAAAATAAGGAATTGATCTATTCAACTTTTTTTTCCTTTTTTGGATAAGACAAAATCTTCCAATTTTGATGAAAGGTAACTATAACCTTTAATAAGTGAATGAGAAATAGAAACTTACCAAGGGGTTACAGTTTTTCATTTATTTCTCTTATCCCAAAGTAAAGATCCACAATATTTGGGATAATTTTGATCAATATTTTTGGTTGGATATATGTTTAAGATATTAGCTAAAATTCTTTCAAATACATTAAAAAAAGTGTTATGTAGAGTTATTGATTCTAGGCAAAGTTGCCTTTTTGGGAGGAAGATACTTATTACATAGTGCACTTGTGACAAATAAAGTGGGGAGACAAAGAAAAAAAATACTTGATCTTTAAAGTTGATTATTAAAAAGTATATAACTCGGTGATCAATTGGAAGTTTTTTTTGTATATGCTAAAAATATTAGGTTAACATTCAAAGAAATTATTTTAGGGGTGTGAAGAAGGTCAAAGAAAGATCCCTTGGGTTAAATGGGACAAGTTTGTGAACCAAAAGAGTGTGCGTTGATTATGCTTTTTGGTATTGTATAAATGATTAATCACTTGCCCAGGGTTGTATTTATTATCGTGGTTAGACGTGGGTGTTGGTCAAAATGGTTAATTAATATTTGCATTTGCGATGTCAAATATGATGTAACCTTTAGTTGGTTTTTTGTAACATTTAGTTTGTTACACACTCTTCGTGCCTTGTTGGGTAAAAATGACCCAAACCCATTCCTATACTTCCATTTCTATGTTGTTTTTTTGAGTTAATTAAAGTAACTCACTTTTCCATTTTCTTGAACATTATTGGTAGAAAATGGCCCCTAAGCCACAAAGAAGCAATCTTTGTGGATTTTTCTTCATGTTTTCAAAATTCTTGAGCTTGCAAGGTATGGGAAGTTCTTTAATCTTTTTTCATGTTATTTGATGGTTTCAGAGCTTGGCTCTACTAAGTGGGTCATTGAGACCACTTGCTTGTTCTATGTTGAAAAGAAGTGATTTTTGTGTAGAAAATGATATGTTCCTGGACAAAATAGTTGGTATTCTTATTTTAAACCCTTGAGAATGAGTTATTTACATGTAAACATGGTGGCATTGATATGCTTATATCTTGGGTATATTTTCTAGTACCTCCGAAGATCGAAAAATGAAATTCTGATACTCTTATCAGATGGAGAATCCTACCTCTCATAGGTTAGGTCCTCATTCATCTCATTTCTTCACACATATTACATTCATCAAGGTTATCATAGCATATTGTCACATTCATAGTCAACTTGAAAATTGAAATGACATTTCAAGAATAATCCATTTACAAGAGACTCATTGGACTCTAACGTTTTTAGACACCTTCTACTAAGTCATAAATTAATCAATATATATCGTAATTATACATTATTTTTCTATTATCACAATTATCTGCTTGATATTTATGTTCATCATATCATCTCCGTAAGGAGAAAGAAAGCATTTTATAATTAATTTTTTTTTCTTTTCTGGATTTATTGCTTCTATTATATATATATATATATATATATATATATATATATATATATATTTTTGTGAAGATAATTTATGTTGTTTATTAGACTAGGCATTTTCTAAGGAAAGAAAGGTAAATTTAAAATAAGCTTAAATATATTTTTAATATCTATAATGTGCAATTTTGTCCCTAAATATAAAATTCTTTTCAATTAATTCATGCTTTTTAATAAAATTGGTTAATATAATTAGTAACATTAAATTTATTAACAATTTTTATAATTTTGCCAAAATTATCCCTAAAGTAATTGGGACTCATAATCTCTCTCTTTTCCATTAATTACTTTCTCACCTAATTAATTAATGTATTAATCTTTTATCCAATTCTTATAAGAGAGATAATGCATTTATCATTTTAATTAATAGCATTTATTATAAAGTAACTAAGGGTATTTGGGTAAAAAAATAATTAATGCAAAAGACAACTTGAAAAAAATCTTATAAAAAAGGACAAACAAAATTAAAAAAAAAAAAGTCTTATATTTATGGATGGAGGTAATACCTCTTTTTTAGTTCACTGCCTATTTTTTATTTTTTATTTTGGTATCTCACATTTGAAATTGTTTGCTTTTGGTACTCATTATTAGTTTGAGTCCATTAAGTGATGACGTAACATACAGAGTATCACATCATCGGTCAGTGGCAGACCTACGTGTGGGTTTATGTCCGCAAGTGCGGACATAAATTTTTTGAAAAACCTTAGAATTCGGATACAGAGAAAGAGGAGCGTCGCGGAGAATGGAGATCGAAATGAAAGGGATGGGGAGGGAGTGATATCTTCCGGTAGGGGTGAGTCACGGGGAAGGAGAAAGAATGAAGAAGGAGCATTAGGAAGAAGAAGGTGTTGTGGCGATGACGGTGAGATCCAGAAAGTGAACCATGGACCCTTCAAGCTGGAACTTAACTTCGAGGGAGGAGAGAGAAAATGAGAAGAGACAATTTTATGTTGTATTTAATACTTTTAAAAATCAATACTACATAACCTATACTTAAATAGTTTTAAAAATCAATATTGCAGAACCCGTACGAAAGTAGCCAAATATTTGTATTTAATACTTTTAACATGGTGTACATTATTGATCGCAATGTTAAATAATCAAATTTGTAATTCTAGCATGAAACGCTAGTGAATTGTAATAAAAAATCAATTTTACTTTGTTAATCTTATAAAAAAAGGATAATTTAATTTGATAATTTAATAATAAATTAACTTTAAATTTTATAACTTAATATTAAATTAATCTTAATTTATCACTTTTTTACATTAAAAATTAAACTAATAATTTTTATCTTTATGAATCAAATTGTAATAGTATTACACTTTTGAAATTAAAAATTCAGCAGAAAAAATTAATAAATACTAGTATTTTTCTGGTGAATTTTAAATTTTAAATACTAGTGTTGCTACTTTTATTTACGTATTGATTTTAAATTTATTATTTGGATGTGATTTTGAAAAGTAGTGGCATTAAAGTAAATGTTCAGAATATCCAACATGCTAGTGTTAGTGTCTCACCAAAATCATACAGCAGTTCAAAATAATAGACATAAAGATCTTATTGGTCAAACTATTATGTGCATCTTATTACAAAAGTAACTACATTTTAAGCGGGTTTATAACCTTATACATAATATGTTGATTTAAATTTTCTTTACAAAAAAAAATTCAGGAGCGTTGCCCCCGAATCCCCGCCACTAAATATGCAGACATAAATAAATTTTCCTGAGTCCGCCACTGTCATCGGTGGCACATTGTGATGAGTTGTCATCGTGGTTTGGATTTGACTGATGTGGACGTGTACAAGGGAGACAGTGAACGAGGCCAAATCTTTCATTGTTGACAACAACTCATGTCCACATTGGCAAGGGAGAGGGAGGATTCATGGTGAGTCAGGTTTGATTTTAGCTAAGACAATTTTGCAATTTGTTGATTTGGGTTTCAATATACCCATACACGATTTTTTATTTGAGTTTCAAGATACCTAGATGTGATTTTTGAAGCCGAAAATCAGTTGGTCTGGTCGAAGAGTTGAGTAGATGAACAATGGAAGATGAAGAATTCTTGACCATGGTGGCGATGTAGTAGGGAAGATGAATAGATAATGCATGTTCATCTCTACCACCAATGCTTCCCTTTCAAATTTCCTTATTTTTAATTTTTAATTTAAAATATTTTTTAAATTAAAAAAAGTTAAATGTCGTGGAAAAATAGAGGATGACAACTCAACAAGATGTGGCACTTTGTCTACCTCATCATCGCTTAATGTTCTTAGACTAATGGCCGGTACCAAAAACAAAAATTTACAAATGTCAAATAGCAAAAGCAAATAAAAAAAGGGGTAGTAAACTTAAGAAGAGATATATAACAAGCAGTGTTTTAAAAATTGAAATGACTTGGCCAGTTGAATCAGTATAGCATTTGGGTAGGTCCAGACATTAGATTGGATATTTAATCCACCCAATGCAACTTGGTCGGGTTCCTTGTTCAACCATGGGTTTTTAGTCACTCATATCGGTAAAATAAATGAAAGAAACACCATAGTAAGGTTTGAACCTACAATAAAGATAAGCAAGCCTTACCACCATGCTAGAACCTTTTAATTGTTTTGTCATGGACAAGTGTGATACTTATAATACATATTCATATTTAATAGAAAAGATTAACAAAAAGAAACACATCAACTGACACAAGCACACCTAACCACTAAGATAGAGGTTATTCGTTGGGTTCATTAAGTTTCTAGTCCCTCAACTTTTTATATATCCCAATTTTTAATCCTTCAAAATTGTTTTGACAATTTTTGGTTCTCTGTTAATTTTTCATCAATATTTTTAGTCCCTAAATTTATTTTGTCCATTTTTAGTTCCTTATTTATCTTTATTTCTCAATATTAGTCTTTGTTTTGTTCATTTTTATTCCCTCATTTTCATATATTTTTTGAACTAATTTTGAGGAATAAAAATAAATGAAGGACTAAAAACTTAATTAATCTTTTTATTATAACAATATTGACAAATGTTATATTTATAATACTAATATATGATCATGTAGTTCAATTAATGACCTACTAGTTCGACTATTGATATAATATCTTAACCAAGTTGATCAGGAATTTAGTTTTTAAAACAATGATAGCATGTATGAAAAATATATCTTAAAAATAAATAAAATTTACAAATTCAAGCTCAAGTTGGGCCATAGAAGATAAAAATAGCTATTGCTATTTACACTTCTAAATTAATTAAGTACACCCTTTATCCTCCCTTTTTTATATAAATTTACTTAGCTACCTTTTATTTTTATATTCTTTTTATTCTTTTTTTAATCAAATGGTCCTCTCTTTGTTGTTTTGTAAATGTTATTATTCTCCTTTATTGATCTACACCCTTTATCTTGGAAACACAATTCCTTTTTGTTTCAATTTATTTGTTCGTCGAACCTTCTTTGTTTTCCAAAATTTTTTATTGCTCCATACCCTCTTTTCAAAAAATGTGATTCCTTTTCATTTTAATTTTTTTGTTTGTTGAACTCCTTTTGTTCTTCTAAAAAAGTTTTTGTAATATATTTTGAATCATTTCTTTTGATGTTATAAGCCATTTATACCATATGGGTATTTGGATAGACTGAATACCCAAGATTACCTATCATACAACCTTTAAAAATATTGAAGCATGAGCACGAACCCTACCAGTACTCAGGTACTCGGCCTAGCCGAATACCCGAGTCCTCTCGTCACTTTGATACTAAGGGTGATCCTTCTAGAAGTACTTAAGTATTTGGCCTAACCGAATGCCCTAGTACTCTCATCAGCTCGTCATTAAGGATTATCCTTCTAGAATTACTCAAGTATTCGGCCTAGTCGAATATCTAAGTACTCTCATCACTTTGCCATTGAGTGTGATCCTTCTAGAACTCAATAAACTACCAAGATTATCCTAATGATGACCATTAGATGTTGCCCCTACTCCCCTAATGATGATTAGAGGCACATTACCTAATGAGGTAACAATATACAAAGGCTCATGGATCCCAAGCCCATTAAGGTGTGTATAAGTAGTCACAAGAATATCGAGGTAAAACATTGTTTATTCTCACTTAATACTTTTATTTATTCTTCTCGATTAAAACTTTATTTAAGCGCCAAAGTGTTTTTTACAGGTACTTCACCTTTCAGACTGTCGAGTAGTAAATTACAAATAGAAGAAATAAGAAAGAAAGTTATATGTCCACCTTCATTCAGGTACACCATTCACGCATACGAGATTGGAAGTTAGTGCTTGTGAAGAAGGAAAAAAAAAATAAAGTTGTAGTGAAATAAAATAAAAACAAAAAAATATCAAAAATTGCTTTTCAAAGACATATATCTATTCCACAAAATAATTTTTAGAACTATGTTTTAATACATAGTTTCAAAAATTACTTCTCATAATAGGTATATGTTTTCATAAAGCAATTTCTAATAGAATTAAAAGAAGTTGCACACAATATTGTTGAACAAATGAAACACAGTGACATACCTTCAAATAAAGTATTCATCACAATGGCTTATAGACGGAAAGGCAATGCACAATATATTCCATCATACAGTATTACATATAAGGTTGATGGAGTATACACAACAATACATTTATGGAAAATGCCTGATATTAATGTGGACTTTGATGGAAAACATCGTATCCAATGTAGGAAAAAATTATTATGAACTTTTATTATTTTTTATAAAGAAGAAAGGAGAAGAGAGAAAATACATGTAAAGGATTTAAAGAATAAGGAAAATGAGGTGTGATATTAGGGTTTAAATGCTAATGAAGACAAGGGGTGCAAAATTAGGGTTACAAGAATAATGAAGATGGAGGGTGAAAAAATAAGGAGTGCTCCTTAATTTTGCCAATGTATGTGTATAATGCATCATATATTGCTTGCAAAATAACGTATTTTTCATCAAAATGTTAGGAAGAAATAATATCTTAATATTAGGTAAACAAAAGTGTTAACCTCAAAAGTGTTCATAAAAAAACTTTCATTATCTTACTCCATAAAAGTATTTTATTCCACTTTGACAAACTCCTTAGGCTTGTTCTATTAATGAATTCTAAACTCTCATTTTTTTTTTCTTTCAATAATGGCATTGAGGTTAGAAACTTAGAATCTATAAGCTCATGAATAGTGTCAAAATCCCCCACCATTTGGTTGACCCTAATGGTTCCTAACTCTCATATCCTAACTAATGTAATGTTAAATCACTACATCTCTATCATTAATAAGATACTACCAGTGACACATAAAATTTATATGGATAGAAGTGTTTTTTAATATTTTTTTATTAAATTAAAATTCACATTAAAGTGCATAAAAGAGAAAATAAAAACTATACTTTTTATAATTTTGGCATTTTTTACATATTATTGTTTGAATTTAACTCTTTTAAAGTAATATAAAAAACATATTTAATAAAAGAGAATAAATTTTTTGAATATAAAATATTATTATTAATATTAATAGTGAATAACTAGAATACTTTTTCCACCTTTATAGGGAGAATGAAACTTTATACACATCAATAAATGAAATATTATAACTAATGATAATGTAACTTTATTTTCTTAAGGATTCTTAGAGTTACATCAAACTTAAAAGATTGTACCTGTTCAGGCATCGTGAATTGAGATGTTAAGTTCATCAAATCCTTAGGGTAACTCTGACCAAATAAAAACAAAAATATCCCCTGTGGTTAATATTAAGGGTGCAATTTTATTTTTTTATTTAGAGTGATATCTAACATAAGGACTTATGTCTAGGATGTAAGTGGGTAGAGTTTGGTCTAATTTTAGACCAACCAAATGAAGTATTGTTGGGTGGAGTTTTGTTTTTTTGTTAAACAGCCCAATTGGTTTATGTTTGATAGTTAGATTGACTGATAAAAATAATAATAGAAATAAAAATAAAAAAAAAATGAAGTACCTAATTAGTTCAACTAATTAAAAATCAAGGTATCCAAATATGCAAAAGCTTACTATAAACAATAATCATGCACAATTATACCATTCAAAAAGTTTAAAATAACTCGCAAATACACAACTTTGACTCAAGCACAATCATAATTGGTCATGTTATTATCAAAGATTTTGATGTATTATTAAATTAAAATACAAGTTCAATTGTCCAAATCCAACACTATCAAAAGAAAAATATATGTCCCGAATGACATAATATATGTTTCAAACAACACTAACAATTACTAGAATTACGTAATAAAAATGAGATAATAAAAACTCAATTAGTGACTAGCAAATGAAATGATTTACCTCTAATTGTGTGAATTGCCCACACAGACACATACAGATAAACTTAGAATAATTATTATTTTATCATCTATACTACTAAACGTATATCGATTAGTGTCCAATTAACTGAATTTGAAACTCATTAAATCAACATACATCCCAATTATAATTTGGCCAGCTAAAATAAATCCAAATCAACCTCATGATTCAAGCCGTTGAAATATAATTGGACTGGATTAATCGGGATTATGGTTTGTTTTTTCCTATATCAAAACCCGCTTATACCTACTTGCACACGCATTATATACATAACCTAAGATATTAAATCTGTATGGGATTGCAGTAACTAAATAAAGTCAACATTTTTCTAATAATTGATTGTAAAATTATTAAATTTTGTCATTGTAATTGACTGTAAATATATTATTTCTAAGAAAATTAAATAATAATTAAATATATATTTTTTAATACTTTTCAACAATCCTATTTTCAAAAATCTCATTCCCAAGAAAGTAGTTAATTGAGAATGAAAATGTTACGTTCCTTGTATTTGTACTAAACATCACTTTGGGGAAGGGGGGTATCTTTTCATTTATTTATTTTCTTATGGATTCATTTTCTTCCAAAATGAATAACCTTAATTCCTAGAAGCAAATCCAGGTTGGAGAGAAATAAATTAGGTCCGATGAACATGAGCGGCAAATGCTAGTGATGAATCCACTGAAGTTGATGATGAGACATGTGAGGCCACAATGTAATACAACATTTGTGCTAGATACCTTCCCTTAGGGGTGCATACAAGGCCAAACGGTGGTGTGCTAGTTTAAGCTTAAAGCCAAACACCTATAGAATCCAACCCCACTTGTGTTCCTCCTTTTCAACAATGACCCACATTGTGTATTCACACTACTTCAAAATTCAAATTGATCGAAAACAAGAATTTCCAAAGCGAAACTACTATTTGATAATAAGCTCCTTAAACCCAATTATATTCTACCTTTAGAGCTTGGTTGTCCATGAGGAAGACCACTCGTATGGCTTCAACTAATAAAATTTTCAAGTTGCATCATGCTGTGTACGGCTAAAGATTTGGTTAAATTAATATACTCTTACAAATTATTATGTTCTAGGGCTTCTCATTATTAATTAAAAGTTAAAACTAATTGTTTTATCAATTTATATAATAATATATTTATAGCTTTATATATATGTATGTAGTTCATCGTACGCTATTTACCAATATCCTAAGCAACTCCGAACCACTTCACAGGACAAATATGAATAACTGACCACTTTGCAAGATTCTTGAAGCACCGATAATGTGTTCAAGGGCCTTGAAGATTTTTATTTTTATTTTTATTGTTTCATTATAACAAAGATGGATATAATTTATTTTTATGAATCATTTTTATTAGAATAAAAGTAGCTACCATCGTAACCAAATAATAAGCTTTAAGCTATAGCCAGATCTTAACTAAATTCTAGCACTGCCTGAATAGTGATAACTACCATAAGTGCCAGCTAGAGTTCTATTTATTGATCTTGTATGTTTATTTTAGGCATGTACATGTGTATGTGAGTATGTCTATACGCATAAATATTGTCAATTTTAATTTATTTTCTTGTTATTTAAAGCATATTATATATACTGAATCTAGCTAGATATATTCTGTAGCCATGAAATAAAAATAAGGCTTGATAAAAAAAAAAAAAAACACATTACCACCCAATTCTGATTATTTTGCTATTTTTTCTACAAATTTTATCATCAAAGTTTTTAACTTTCCTGCATTTTATCGATGCTAACATGTCTGTAAAAACAGTTTTAAAAAAATATGACCATGTCATTTTACTACCAACACAGTAGTAAAATATGCAAAAATTGAAAAGTATAATGGTAAAATGGGTAGAAAATAAAATTGAAAAATACGCAAAAATTAAAACGTTAAAGGGTAAAATTCATGGAAAAAAATGAGTGGTATAATTTATAAAATAATAATAATTGAATGGTAAAATATAAGATTAACTCAAATAATAAAAAATGAGAGAGATAAAAATAGTTGCATATGAGTAATGCATAAGCCAAGATAGTAAGTGGAGAAATAAAACTGAATCAGTAATATCATATCATCCTAAACGAAGCTAATAGTCCGAGCGTGCTCATAATTTGAGTATTTATATAATTATAATAATACCTAATAAATAACTAGACTATAAGTGGATATTATAATTATAACTATAATTAATGTTTAAAATATGTATAATTTGATATAATTGCTATTATTTTTAAAGTATATCAAGTTATGTCTAAAACCAATTATATAACTAATTATAAATGAACAAAAATAAGTTATTTGAAATACCTATAACTATAAAATTAGTTATAATTTTATACCTACTTATATAATTAATTATATAAAATTAGTTATAGTTATTTTTTTAAAACTATTTTTTTTTAGCATCCCAATCCGGAGTATCTCACCTAACAATGAAATATCATTTATGCCTAAATCTAACCTAACATTCTTGTTCTTGATGCTAGGGAGTTGCTTTTTAATGTTACCTTTTGTACCATTTTGATAATGTCGAAACTTATCACTACCCTTTGTCTAAAAGCAAGTTATGATTAATCCACAAAGTTATAATTGGAAGCCTATTATTACTTGAGTAAATCATAAGCCTTCATAGCTCGCTACGCTAGTCCATAGTCCTCCTCCAACTTCGCGTATTGTAGGCAAAGAGCTTTCACTTGATCAGCTGGGGCTGGTTTGCAAGTAGGGCTGTACAAAAATTGGATTTTTTTTTTATAAAAAAAAAAATGCAAACCGATTAATTGAATTTCTTTTATAAGGTGGTTTGATTCATATTTTTTTAGGTTCGATTTGATTTGGTTTAATTCAATTATCCATTTTATATTTATATATGAATCAATTTTTTTTATAGAATTGAATTGAATCGCTTTTAAAAATGGTTCGGTTAATTGCCATTTTTATAAAGTAGTTTAATTCAGATTTTTCTCTAAAGGGGTTTGGTATTTTCAAAGCGGTTCAATTTAATTTTGAATCGTTGCTATTTTCTTTTTCACACCACTTATTTTTGCAGGCATGATCAAAAAGAAGGCTTAGGTTAGCATTGTAATGCAGTATCAAAATTCAAAAGTATTATTTGACACACACATTATCAAACAATAAAATACTTATTATGGCCTATGCAAACTGGAAGCGTTTTTCCATAAATCAATACGAAAAAATTATTGGTACCCTTATCGTAGAACCACAGATTGTGGCATGCACACTGTTATCATTCTAGGCATTCATCAAATGAAACAATTTACTTGTTTTAAGAACAAATGTAGTTATATGACACCCTTATTATTATAGAACCTCATATGTGCACCTGTGACAGAAAAATCCAAATACTTTTGAACAATAAACCAAGTCTTACAACAAAACAGAATTTGTATAAAATCCAGAATGCTTGTTAAATTAGAGCTAGAATTCTATTTAAATCATTAGCTTATAATAAGAGACATGAGTAGTGAAAATTACAACCAAACAAGAGAAAAAGATACTGTTGATAGCTCAATCTTTTTAACTATTGTAATTTTTTAATCCTTATAAATTATATTTATTTTATTTTTTGCTCCTTAAGAAATTTAAATAACATTTTTATTATTATTTAAAATGATATCTAAAATGCTTAAAGGATGAAAAATAAAATAAATATAAGTTACAATAACTATAACAAAAAAATAATGCAAGTTGGAAAAGTTAAATAAAAAGGTTAAATTACCATAACTAAAAAAAGTATTTAAGCTGGAGACAAATGATGATGGATTGTTTATGAAAATGTCTTAGGAGTATCATTTACCCACAATTGACACTTTAAATACAATCTTGTCCTGGGACATAGGCCTTGTTGGCGATGCTTTGATGCATGTGGATGTTAATATGATGCATGCAAATATGCAATCCTGGCATTTCTTTTGTTTCACGTTCTTTTTGTTTTTATGATTAAATGTAAGTTCACTAGATTTTTGCTAAGCTGATGCCTTTTGTTTCATGATGGGTTCTAAGGTGAGAAAGTGTAACATGTTTTCCACTGTGAAACAAAAATTTGTTGGGTTCTGTTATGTTAAATACAATTAACGATTAAGACAAGTGGGCACTACAATGGAAATACATGCATTGGAACATTTAAATAATATCATTAAATAATTAAAATCGTCTATAAAACATTATAATTATATTTAATTCATATATTATAATTTTATTTGTTTTGATCCCTTCAAATTATTTTTTCAAGCTCCGCCACCTGTCGTAATTATTGCAATTTGGTGCATGAGTCCCGAATGAAACTCTTTGCCCTCAATGCATTATGTGCGAGAAAACTCACAAATCCCAGCATTACGCGTGGCGAGGACTTCGACGACGTAAGAACGTGACAGAGGCAACATTCAATGTTACCTTTCGTGTGCAACATTGGAAATGTAGCGTCTCGTGCGTGAAACACTAGCAACAAAGCATCACAATGGTATAATTTTGTAGGATCAGATGCTAAAAGGAATTACAACAAATGTCAATCGAGCTTTATATCTTTTATGGCTCATTCAGTAATCAGGATAAGATATGATATGAGAACATGATAAAAATACAATAAGTTTTAATTATATTCAATATTTGGTGTGCACCTAATTTTCGGGTGCAGTTTGCATCGACGCAACAATCAATGTCATCAATATTCATTTTTGTAGAGGAGAGAGAGGAAACCGTAGTCCAAATTTCATAAAAGAAAGTATAGGGTTCTTTGTTCCCCTGTTAACCCACATAAGCCTGCTTGCTCCTTTCCAAAGTAGATCTCCATCTTTTTCCACACTCTAAAAACACTTTGCAGCCCCTCCACACCCCGCCCAGCCAAAGTCTTCAACATCTCGTTTACTCCGACGGCTCCTCTGTCATTGAAACTTCACCGGAAATCGCCTTTGCCGCTAAAGGTAAAAGAGAAAAAGATTCTTGGAATACTGATTTTGGAAAATTATTTTAATATATTCCGGAATGATTGTTTCAAAAAAAAAAAAAAAAAAAAAAAAAAAAAAAAAAAGCAATTCTGGAAATGGAGTGATTGTTCTAGAAAAGCAATTTTGATACAACATTGGTAGTAAAAGCAAGTTGAAGCCACTGAATGTTGCCTCTTGTGAGTTAGTTGTAAATACATTCTCTTCACATGCATGGAGACTCTTTTGATTTTCACCATCATTGCACGCGCAACTTGGCTTCTTGGTGCAACATCCCAACTATTATATTGTAACTTCAACTCTCTGGAGCTTTATGTAGTTGCAACTCTCTGTAGTTACTGTCGAGTTCATGGTCTCCTTCGCTGCTATATCCATTTTGCATCTTGAGTACTTCCACGAGAGTGTTCGTAATAGCAGAAGAGCTTGATCCCCGAGTTGAGAGGGGGTGCATGATGGGATATAGGGTGTAGGAAGTATTAGCCCAATAATTATGGGGTATGGTGTAGTTTTAACTTGGGTTAGACTTGATGTTTAGCCCATCTTGAGAATAATAGTGTACATCACGGTTGTTAAAAAAAAAAAAAAAACGGTACGTCGGGGTTAAGTTGCCTAAAAATTTAGGTATAAATAATATAGAATATTTATATATTTAAAATAAGAAGAATAAAAGTGTTACTTCACTTTCTCATTTTTATTTGTCGTCCTTTTGGTTTATTGAGAGATGTGCCTTCCAAAGTCCCAGCTGTTGGGAAATTATTGGTACTTGGTAACCCTCTTTGGCAGACAATTAATGTGACTATGTGAGACGTACGGTGAAAGTAGCTACCTGTTAATGTTTTCATGCACATATACTTTGGATTAATAGGACCATAATGATTTTATCTATTAAGATTTTGTTAAAAAAAATTCTGGAACAAATTTGGAATGGATTAGACCTACGGTAATGGAAACAGGTTTTGTGTCATCTGAATCCATTTGAGGTATGGCTGGCACTCATATTTGCTATAGTCGTTTCTTCTAGTTTGCGAGATTTTGTGTACACTCTTTTTCTTCTTTTTTTTTAACCTTTACACCTTCTGGCTTTTTTTTTACATTTAATAACTAATTTCCAGAACAAAAGGGTGTGAAAAGGAAAAAAAGGGGAAGTGCAAATAGAATTTTCCTTGTTTTTAGTTGGGCCTGTGTGACTCTTTCCTTAGCTGGCCTTTGTTTCTTTGATCTTATACACTTTAACGTTTCTCTATTTTCTTCACTTTTGAAGACTTAAATAAATAGAGATTTGACCTCTTATCTTATCAAAGAGACTCCCAAATAAGTAGCATCTTTTTTTTTAATCACCATAATTAGACTGTTTAGCTCCTCCGGTGCAATCTAAGATATTTTCATAAATTTCGATCTTTTGACTAGTTATGAGACTAATTTTTTGTCTGAACTTAATCGATCACACTTAAAGTTCATCATTTATCTCCCAGAATATTTTTGCGCGAATCAAACTCAGATCTTTCCACCAAATTCAATGTGCGTCACCAATTCAGCTACACCACTCATTGAATAGCATCCTTATTTTTGAATAGATCTTAAGACATGACCAAAGAAGCTTTCATTTTAAAGAAGTCGATTTTGATTTTGATATTGAAAGAAGTCGTTTTTAGTTGCTTCCCAAATGGTAAATGATGAATAAAACGAAAATGTTAGTATGAAAATCTAATTCTTAGGTTGTGAGATAAATAAATTCAAGTTATTTGCTTTATTATAATTGCCACATCATTGGTGGAAAAAATCGTGAAATCCATTTGGAATACCAACCACATAGCCTTTCTCTATGCCAACACACAATGGCTACGAATTGATTATTAAATGCTGTAACTTGCTCCACAAAATACATGCTGCCTTAGGAGTTAGGTCTCTCTTACATGCAATAACTCAATCTCATCCAACAAGGACAGATGAAGATAAGAGTGTTTCAAAGCCTGCAGGGTGATGGGGACGAAAGAGGAATATGATCATGAGTCTTATATACGTTATTGGCAATAGCTCAAAACCATAAACAAAATTTCTGTCATCATGATCATTCACCAAGGCTTACTATGTGTTGGGGGACCATTTTATTTCCCTTCCCAATTGGCAGAAATTGAGTTGTCCTGTACGACCATATAATACAGTAGCTAGACAGACGTTGACCTTGCCAACCATGCAGCCAAACAACTAAATCCAAATTTAGCAATAGTACATTTTTGTACACACAGGTTAACATCTTTGTGGGTAACCTGTCACGGTTTTGTCCTCATTAAAATGCACTTCGATGGGTTGATGGGTTGAGAGAGAAGGGTGTTTACAAACTACCTTTGGTTTCGACTCTTAAGCGATGTGGGACTTTCAAATCCCACGGGCATCATCAAGGTTACTTCAATCGAGGTATTGTCTATTTTGGCCAAATCCTCAGGGCATCATCAGAGATCACTTCATTCGAGATATTGTCTATTTTGGGGTTCAGTAGCCTGTCACCGTTTTGTTCTTGTTAAAATGCATCTTGGTGGATTGAAAGAAAAAGATGTTTACAAACTATCTTTGGTCTCGACTTTTAAGTGATGGGGGACTTTGAAGGCATACCAGAACAGGATGCTTAGGTAGATAGATACTAGTGAATTGTATTTGAGATTCATGCTTCTATGTGCATGGCCTGGCTCTGCATGATTGACTATGCACTTTCCTAGTTTGCATTAAACGGTTAAAGTATTGTTGGTTGTCTCTGTACATAAGTAGAAATCAATCTACCACTGGGGGTCAGTCTATTCAGTTGGATTATTTAGATGTTGGTGGTCCAAAATCTTCGTTAGGACCATTTTTTGACAGCACGCGAAGACTAAGAATCGTGCTGCCACTATATGCTACAAACAATTGATATATTGTTTTTAGTTTGTCCAAATAGTAAAAACAATTCATTTGTGGAGTCATATAATCCTAACACCATTCTTTGGTTTACGTGCATTGGTAAAACCGTAAAAGTGGTTAAAAATATGGAATTAACTTCTCTTTCTTATAAATGTGGGTTTGATTTATCTCATGAAATCATTAGTTGAAAGTTAATAATTAATTCTTGAGATGCTAAGATTTATTTAAGGATTCACTTTTCTCATATGTTTTTTCATACAAATAAATCTAAATCTCTAACAATCATGTCCCATTAAGTTGGTGCTCAAAAGCTAAGTGAGTAGTTAAGACTAGATAAAATCAAATGTTGTTTAAACCTAAACAATAATAATTTAGACCGACATGTCATTAACAGTTTACTAAATATATTTGAAAAAATTAATCATCTTTTTATTTAGAATATCCTTTTAATTTCTTATTTGCTCCTTTTCATGTCAACCCCCTCCCCCTCTTCTTTTTCTTGCAATTTTAAAATGAAATTTTGATATTTCACGTTTCTTTTTTCAGTTGTATAAGATAAGATTGTAGATTGGATTAGGAGTCATAAATAATTCAATATATCCACACAAAAGTGGAAAACTGACTTTATATATATAAAGATATTGGGCATGAGAGGTGACCACCAATGCCGCACAAAAAGCCTGTTTCTCTGTGTGACACCAACAAGGTTACTTTAAGGCTTTTTTAAATTGTAACTCATAAATTTATAATTTTTTATGAAGCAGGATATTTTTTTTATTTGTAAAAATTAAATATAGTATTAAAGAATTTATAATATTTATACATTTTATTTAATCAATTGAATTAAATTTTCTTGATAGTAGGATTAAGATTAACATATCTTGTAGGCAAAGATCTTTATATAACCAACTCTTCGGAATCTAGTTGGTTGGTTGGTGACTTAAATGGACTTGAATTTTCTTCTGCATGCCAAGTCTCTCTAGAAAACCACTTCAACTCCTTTTATTTGTTTCTAACTCTTAGTGTTTTAAGTGCACAATCTTAAATTAAAATTAGTGGAAGCATAAAAGAAAGAAGATACACAATCATTAACTTGTCTAAGAACATTATCACTCAAATGCAGAATTAACAGACTAAAGGCAGTTTCAAGAATATCATTTTTATCAGTTTCAGATAAAGATGAGGGTAAATTCTTTTCACCACCAAGTGCTTTAGAGCACTTTTGATGTACCAGAACAACCCTCATCTTCTTGCGCCACATGTTAAAGTCTCCTTTCCTGTCAAACCTCTCCACCTCCACTTTGACTGATACCATTCTTGAGTGACCGAGGGTCTGAGATAGACCGAAGCACCAAAGTCTGAAACGAAACAAAAAAGACAGAGAAACAAGAACCAACCAAAGCTCTGATACCACTTGTTAGAGTTTAAGTGCACAATCTTAAACTGAAATTAGCATAAGCATAAAAGAAAGAAGATGCACAATCATTTACTTGCTTCAGTAATTAGGAGAAACTTCTTGTTACCTACATCCAAGGACAAAGAACCTATAGTCTCTTTACTCACTCTAAAAGATCAAGTATAGTTACAACCGTGTTCGCCTCAAATGTACATAGCCAAACCCAGCCTTCAACGATCTTCTCCTTCAATTCATTATAGAGAATAACCTCAAGAACTCAAAGAAGGTCCAAACCCGAGAGAGATAGAATCACCACATGCAATACAAACCAAAACATGAACAAAACAGAGGACAAAAATCTATGTACTATTTATCTTCTTCGTTCTACCCACAAGGCTCAAGGTATCAGCCAAGAATAGTGAACCCTAGCAGAGAAAAAGATGAGCAGAGAGAAAAAAGAAGCTACAAGAGAATGAGAGAGAAGAAATTGAAAAGACAGAAACAAAAAAGTCACACAGCGCTCACTTTATGCCTTCAGTGCAGAGGAGAAGTTTATATATTAGTGAAAAAAAGGCAAAACGCACCGTATCACTAATGGCAAACAGAAAAGGCTTTTGGGCTTCACTACCCAACAAACTCCACCTTGAAGCACAAGAAGACATAGTGCAAGCAAAAGAAAACAAGGAACTACAAGTTCAATGTCAGAATAGAGGACACAGGGACACAGGAAGAACAATAAACATATACAAGAAAAACAGAACCTACAAAAACAAGAAACTTCATTAGTATAAGCAACTTAAAGAGACAAAATTAAAACAAATAACAGAGGCAAGTAGAAGAAACCACTACTATTGAACTTTTAACAATTCAAAGACATCCTTGAATTTGTTAATAGGTACAACTTTAGTCAAAATATCTGTTGGGTTGCACATAGTGGATATTTTCTCCACCTTCACCTTATCACCTGCAATAATGTCTCTAATAAAATTTAGTCTGGCATCAATATGTTTATTTCTTTCATGATAAGCATCATTCTTAGATAAATGAATGACATTTTGAGAATCACACATAATTTGTGAAATTTAATCCCCTAATCCAAGTTTAGAGAGCATTCCTTTTAACCACAATTCCTCTATAACAGTTTCAGTCAAGGCTATATACTCAGCTTCAGTAGTAGACAGAGCTACTACATGCTGAAGATTTGACTTTCAGCTAACAACATTTCCACCAACAGTGAAAATGATACCTGTTGAGGATCTCCTCTTGTCTAAATCTACAGCATAATCAGAGTCACAATAACCTTTTACAGAAAAATCATTAGATTCATTTCCAGTAAAATTCAAACAAAAATCAAAGGTGTCATTCAAATATCTCAGTATCCATTTTACAGCATTCCAATGTTCTTTTGAAGGATTACTCATGAATCTACTCACAACACTAATACCATAAGCAATATCAGGTCTAGTGCTAATAATGGCATACATTAGGCTTCCAACTACATTACAATATGGTACATTTTTCATGTAGACATATTCATCTTTATTTAAATCACCACATACAGATTTCAAACGAAAATGAGCAGTTAATGGTAAACTAACATATTTACAGAGATGCATAGAAAAAAGTTTAGCAACCTTCTTAACATACACAAATTGAGATAAAAGATAAGGTTCGTTCTTTTCTATTTCTTACTATATCCATGCCTAAGATTCTCTTAACAGGACCAAGGATTTTCATATCAAATCCTTCAGCAACATATCTTTTAATTTGTTAATGCATTCAATATCATGAGAAGCTATTAGCATATTATCCACATAGATTAACAGATAGATGTATTTTCATTATCTTTCTTATAATAGACACAATGGTTATACTTACACCTGATAAATCCATGTGATAGAACAAAGTCATCAAACCTTTTGTACCACTGCCTAGGTGCTTGTTTTAAACCATACAAAGACCTTTTCAGCAGACAAACCTTGTTCTCAAAACCTTTATGTATGAAGCCTTCTAGCTACTCCATATAGATTTGTTTATCTAAACTTTCATGCAAAAAAGTAGTTGTAACATCAAGTTGTTCTAACTCTAAATCAAGAATAGCAACAACACACAAAATAAGCCTAATAGAAGTATATTTTACTACATGAGAGAAAATTTCATTATAATCAACTCCTTCTACCTGTGAGTAGCCTTTGGCTACCAACCTGGCCTTATACCTGACCTTCTCCAATCCTAGGACTTCAGGCTTCAGCTTGAAGACCCACTTGCATCCAATGATCCTTTTGTCCTTGGGTCTGTTCACTAAAATCCAAGTCAGATTCTTCTTTAATGAGGATATCTCTTCCTCCATTGCTCTCAGCCATCTCTCTTGAGATTTCATGTTCATTGCCTCGTTGTATGTTGTTGGTTCTTCTTGTTCAACCATCTCTACGACCTGCAAGGCAAAAATAACATTGTCAGCATGAGCAAAACTACTATAAGGCCTAATAATCCTCCTAGCTCTATCTCTAGTCAAAAGATAATCATTGAAATTGGAGTCCTCTTGATTTTCTTCATTTGTTTGTTGATCATTTGCAAGTTGATCAAGTGTGTTCCCTTGATCTTCAGTTTCATCATGATTCTGAACGAGTTCAGAATCATCAATACCAGTGGTCTTCTCTACCTCCAATTGGACATTTACAGGTTCTTGAACCTGTCTAATACCATGCACAATATCTTTATAAAATGTCAGTTCATCAAAGACAACATCTCTACTGACAACAGATTTATTTTCAGATATTAACTAGAGTTTGTACCCTATTGTCCCTGTAGGATAACCAACAAAGACAAATTTAAGAGCCCTAGGGGCTAGCTTCTTCTGTTTAGAGTGAACATAAGCTAAACAACCAAAGGATTTCAAATAATCAGGTTAGGAGGCTTACCATACCACATTTCCATGGGAGTTTTGAAATTAATGGCAGATGAAGGTGACTTGTTTATAACATGACAAGCAATAGAAACAGCTCCTACCCAAAAAGATTTTCTAAGACCATAATCAGATAGCATGCATCTAACTTTATTTAAAATAGTTATATTCATCCTTTCAGCAATGCCATTTTGTTGAGGTGTCTCAGCACAAGTTCTATGCCTTAAAATACCAAATTGTTTGCAGAAATCATTAAATTGGTTATTACAAAATTCTAAGCCATTATCAGTTCTTAATGCTTTAACCTTCTTTCCTGTCTCAGATTCCCTTGGACTTTCCAGGCTTTAAAACAATCAAATGCTTGATCCTTTTGTTTTAAAAAATAAGTTAACACACATCTGAAATGAGAATCTATCACAGAAAGAAAGCAATGACAGCCAGAAAGAGAACTAAGAATGTTTGGTGACCCCCACAAATCAGAATGTATATAATCCAAGATATTTATAGTTTCATTCTTTCCTATTTGAAACTTTAATCTGTGGGATTTTCCCAAAACACAAGTTTCACAGAAATCAATAGGAGTAAATGATTTAAAACCTAAAATACCTTGTTTATATAACTTATGTAATCCTTGATTACTAATGTGGCCTAATCTTTTATGCCAAAAAGAAGACTCACTAGGCTTTCTACTAACACTACAAGACTCAAGTCCTAAAGCTTCTCCATCTAGAAAATAGAGACCATTTATCTAACGTCCCTTTCATAAGAACTGTGGATCCTTTAACCACTTCTAGAGTTCCTTGAACACTCCTAAAACTGTAACCACTTCTAAAGTTCCTTGAACACTCCTAAAACTATAACCACTCTTGTCTAACATTCCTAGAGATATTACGTCTCTCCTAAGGTGTTAGGGACTCATCTCACATCCTTGAGAACCTTAGTAGTCTCATCTCTCATCTTAAACCTAACAGCTCCAATACCTTTTACTTGACAGGTTTGGTTATTTCCCATCATCACCTTTCCACCTTTAACAAACTTAAAACATATTGACCAATCCTTTTATGGTGTCATATGATAGGTACTACCTGAATCCATCACCCACTCCCTCTCACAGGAAGCATTAGATACAACTAGAACCTCACTATCCTCAAAACCACTAGTCAGATTAGCATAATCTATCCTATTTCCATTATTTTGACCTTTTCCTTTTTTTGGACAATTCTTCCTAATGTGGCCTTCCTTATGACACAACCAACAAGTCACATTTTTCTTAACAGGTGGCTTATTCTTATTCTCAATATTGTTCTTTTCTTTTCTTTTCCTTGAAACTAACTCTTTTTACTAAACTTCTTTTTAACAATTAGTCCCTCTGTAATGACCTTCTTATTCATAACCATTTCTAGTTCTTTAGACTTTAAGGCTCCTATTACATCTTCTAGTGACAGAGACTCTCTTCCATACTTAATAGTAGATTTCATATCCTTGTAGGAATTAGGCAAAGCATTTAGAAGACTAATAGTTTGGTTTTTATCAGTAATTTTTTCATCAATGTTAGCAAGACTAATAGTTATTCTCTTAAAATCATCTAAATTATCATCTAAAGATTTACTAGATTCCAATTCTGAAATCAAACAATTTTTCTTTTAGATATATTTTATTTGAGAGAGATTAATCATGTACATAGATTCCAATTTTAACCAGATACCAGCAGCAGTAGTTTCATCATTAACTTGTCTAAGAACATTATCACTCAAATGCAGAATTAACAAATTAAAGGCAATTTCACGAATATCATTTTTATCAGTTTCAGATAAAGATGAGAGTAAATATTTCTCACCACCAAGTGCTTTACAAAACTTTTGATGTACTAGAAAAACCCTCATCTTCTTGCGCCACATGTTGAAGTCTCATTTCCCATCAAACCTCTCCACCTCCACTCTGGTTGATCCCATTCTTGACTGATCGAGGGTCTAAGGTAGACCTAAGCACCAAAAGCCTGAAACGAAACAAAAAAGACAGGAAAACAAGAACGAACCAAAGCTCTTGATACCACTTGTTAGAGTTTTAAGTGCACAATCTTAAACTGAAATTAGCGGAAGCATAAAAGAAAGAAGATACACAATCATTTACTTGGTTCAATAATTAGGAGAAACTCCTTGTTACCTACATCTAAGGACAAAGAACCGATAATCTCTTTACTCACTCTAAAAGGATGAAAAACTGAAATTTCATTACATTTATAATCTTGATGGACTATTCATCGGTGACATTTTTCATTCATCGATTTAATTAGATTGAATGATTTTCTTTTTCCAATGATTGAATTAGATATTTATTCTTAAAAATATGACAATTAAGTGACACGTGTTTTGATAAGTGGTAAAATTAGGAAAATACACATTTAGTGTTAGCAAGACATACGTCATGACTAAGTAGTCAAATTACAAAAATATACATTCGAAGTTAAGAGCACATGGTCGCATAGGATGAGCTGAGTAGTATATAATTATCTTCATGCTTAATTGTTATATGATCGAGTATCGCTTGTGTGTATCTGATTCCTGAAGCTGCTATTTAATTAATTATCTAAATTAATTTATATATTGTTTTAAACAATATTATTTACATATTATTTTTATTTCTTACACTTTTTATTTCTTAGAAAATAAAATAAGATAACACACAGTAACAAAAGATGTAAAAAGGAAAAAAAAAAGTGAAACAATCATTTTCATGTTGTTTTCATGTGAAGGAATTGATTATAGAAATTAGAAAGTCTGAGATATGTTTTAAAAGGATAACACGAGTAGATTCACAGTCATTCCCCCCAAAAAGTGATAAATCTAAGTGAGTGGATGCTATTAAATGAGAACTTTTCTTTTTAGCACATGTTGTGTTTTTGTTTTATTATTACTATCAATATCATAGATACTGTTAAAAACGGATAGGTAGTTTCAAATAAGGCAACTTATCAAATTTGAGCCTTGCGTATTAAAAAAGAAGAAGAAAAAAACCACTTAAAAATATAATCTGATAATTTAAATTATGTCTAATAAAATATATCTACTTCTAAAAAATATACACACTAACTCAATGAATTATAATTTACATAGTTATATAAGATATTATTATATTCATCTGACTAAAAATAATTTATTTAACGGAACATCTGTGTTGAATTCTTACTATATATAAAATAAAATTTTGAACCAACCATAATAACACATCATAAATATAATTAATTTCTAATCCAATAAATTAAGTAACATCCATAGTCTATCACCTAGTAAAACAATATATACAGTTATACAACAATATAGAAGACAATGTTATCCCAGTGATTTATCATGAATTCTTACGGACTTAAAAAATAATAATTATGAGGATTATTAAATATTAAATTCTTTATAGAAAGTTTAAGAGTAAATGTCCCAATCATATTGGTCACTTGCTGTCGTTGCACTTTTCACGAATGACATCAAATTAATTTGTCGTGCTTGCACTTTATATGCTTTTGGATCAGCTTACGGCCTCAAGGCTCAGTCAATAGATACTTCTCGAACAAGCCCAGAATTTTATGGTGGTGGGTCATTCTGAGCACTTATCACTCATCCTAATTGTGTAAAGAATGGGACCATATGCGCAAATACAAGACGAGTGACTATGTTAATAATCTTTGTTTGAATCATTGTAAACTTTTCAGAATATGATATGTGATTATGTTTAATTGACTCGGCTTCGGTTTATTGATTACTAGTATTAGTATTTCTTTGATATTTTAATGAAGTCTTTCTCAAACTGATGGTTTCATATACGAATCTCCGCTGATGATACAAATTTAATTAGGACAATAGTCTACTTTTTATTAATTGTGTTCTCAATAAGTCGGACCTACCAGTCCGGTTGATTTAGAATTGATTATGGAATCGACTGTGAAATAAATTGATTAAAGAATTGAAAAAGAAAAGGCATTGAAAAATCTGTCAAAAGCTTATAAGTAAAAATTGCTAAAAAAATTGATTTATCACGAGTCAATGAAAAATGTTATATAGTGTATGGCTTCAAAAGTTGAATATCGGTTAGTTATGTAAAAGTGCATAAGTTAATTTGGGAGAAATTTAATTTAATTTATTGTACTTTTCTATTTTCGTTTTTATAAATATTAATGAAGAAATTGATCCATAATCTAAATAGGACTAATAAGTAATAAATATTTAAAAATCATTTTTAATATGATTTATAATTGATTAACAATATAAAGTATTCATATTAACATTATATACAAATATAATTTTCTTATTTATAATATAAAGAAACAGAGGACTTTGTCACTTTGCATTGATGTGGAATTAAGAGATAATAACAACTTGGTTTGGAAAACTATCAACCACCCATTCATTTAAGTATAAAATATGTTTTTTTTTATTATAAAGTTAAAAATGTATGTTTTTCATCTTTAAAAAAATTAGTACATCTTTTTATCTTTATAAAATTAAAATATGTCATTTTTTTTTTTGGAAGCAAGATTTGATTGTATATGAACTTATGATTATGGTTTCTTTTTATTGATTATACATATAATTAATATAAAAGCAACATTTTTTTATATCGGTTATGTATGTAGTCAATGTAAATGTAACATTTGTTTATATCTGTTAAGTATATAATCCATGCAAAAAAGTTATACACATTGGTTCGAATATCAAAATCTTGTTTCGTAAAAAAA